>JASDQU010738385.1:173149-191521 GCA_032191745.1 Picea mariana | reverse complement strand
AGGGCAAATTGATGGGGGTCTTGCCTGTGAAGTGATCCATAAGTTTAAAGTGGTACATCATCAATTTATCGTATCTTCCTTCTGATGTAATGTATAATTGAATCCCTTTGAATAAATCTTGCCACTCTTCAGCTAGATATGATACGAGCATACCTTTTGTCCACGCTTTGTTCTTATACCATCCTTCAAATAGACCCTGAAATCCAGATTCTTAGGAGCGGTGGTTTTAAACCATTTTTGACCAGTTCTGGGCAATCCTGTAGCTGCGGCAATGACAGCCTCATCCACCTTGATTTCTACAGAGCCAATGCGAGCTTTGTTGCCATCAAATGTCTTGGCGAAGGCTTCAGCAGTGGCCTGGTGAGACCCAACTTGTAACCTTTCTGCGAATTCCATGCAACCTGCATTTGCAAAATGCCTCTGAACCTCGGGATGTGATTCCAAAAAGGATAAATTATCCAATTCTTGTTTGAGTAAAACGCCACTGCGTTTTTTTTCCATTCTGGAGCTCAAACACCTGACAAATGTAAACCCTGTAACCGCCTAGTCGAGCCGAGGTTCTGCGCTGTTGAAAGCAGTCCCGGCTTCGGCTCTGTTTTGAATTAAATGAAAACTTTACAGTGTTTTGTAAACGGTTTGTGATGAAAGACCTCTGTTTGATTTGATGGTGTCAGGTCGGCGGTACCTCCTCTGTACCTGCATCTCCAAACACGAGCTTGCCATTCCGAATGAGATGAACTTTGAGCGTGGTTTCTGGAACGAATTGGAATTCCAGTCACATCTGACATGCATGATTTAGTTTCCATTATTTCCCACTCCTATCAGCGCATGCCTTGGATTTTTTCTGACGTGGGGATGATCACATCATCATTGTTTTCATACGTGGATATCACACACGTGATTCTCGCTTCATGCAGCAATGACCCATGGAGAACGGCTCTGCCAAATGCTCGCTTGCCACTTTCACCAGCGCGTGACTCTACGAAGAAACCCCTGTTAGATGCTGAAAGTAAGCACTTTCAACAGCGCGCCATATCAATCAAAATCGCTCCTTAGCTGCGGAAAGTGTGTACTTTTCACAGCGTGCCACCCGAGAACCGATTTTCAAAACCTTTTAATATTTGTCACTTTCAACAGCGCGTCAATTGATGAAACGATCTCCTTAGCTGTTGAAAGTGGACACTTTCCACAGTGCACAATGAACCTTTTGAAAAAACGTTAGCTGTGGAAAGTAAAAAATTACAATTTTGAAAGAGAAGACTTTATGGGTCAATTATTTTCTAAGACACACCAAAACCAAAAAAAATTCTCAGCTGTAAAAAATCAAAAAATGACTTGAATATACTACCTAAAGCTATGATATCCACCACAAAACTCAACTGAAAGGACGGTTTCATTTTGGGAGTTAACATCTTCCAAATTCGAATCCTATTAGCCTTCCTAGGTTAAGAAACAATTACAAATATCTTGGCAAAAAAATATGAACTAACTGCTGAAAAAGAGGAGTCAAATTTGAATCATTAATTACAAGACAAAAATAGATAAATCTAGTTTTGAATCCATATCCCGATGATATTTGACCTCTGACATTTGTTGTAGATGAGATGCCACACTTTCCTACCTTTCCTTGCTAATCTTTAGGCATTCCAGAAGCTCTATCACAGTTGTGCGGAAATTCTGTTGCGCAACAGCAACCTACACCAAAAATGAAAAAGATTTCACATTATACCGTTCTTGAGAAAAACCTCTCTCAGTTTTGTAAAATTCCTTTCCAGTCTCATGGGATGGATGCCCAAAGATGATGACCAAAACATTAAATGCTTAAATCTGGAAAAATGGGCTCTAAAGATTCATTCGAATATCCCAAACTATGACACTTATTGGAAATATGAGAGAGGTTTTTATTATTTGGTTTGTCCTTGACAAAAACCTCTTTGTGATGTTCAAAATTCATCTCCAATTGGTCATAAAGTGATCTTGAAATTGAACACTAAACCATTAATTTGTACAATGTGCCCTATAGCCCATGCATAGGACAATCCTCTGCACAACAAATTCCTTTGTGCAGTGTGCAACAATGAACAATAACATGATACTTGGTGCAGCAATGAACAACATGAGGAAACTTGGCTCAACAATGAAGAGAAACAGGAAAGTTGGCTTAGCAACAAGGATGGAAATGGTTTAGCTCAAATGAATTAAAACTGGTTATGTGGAAAGAAAATTCGTTTCAGAGGCTAAATTGCAATGGATTCCAAGAAAGGCTCTTGAATTGCACTGAAACAAATGGGGAATGCGTAGGAAAAAAAATAGAGTCAAAGGTTTGCATAGAAAATATCAACACACAAGGTTTGCGTAGCAACTGGATTTTTCGTAGCAGAGAGCTTTGGAGCTTATTGGAGAGGCTATGGACAATGTGCAGGTATTGAATAATTGGAGATTGGGCTTGCGAGACCAATATTTTTGTTAAAATTAACTTGGGCCCTGTAATAAACTTGAGAGTATAAAATTGACTATAAATGTAAAAAATTGGCTAGTAAAACCAATTTTAATTTGCCCAGACTTACAAAATGTTGCCTATTTTGATGAAATTTTTTGCCCCAAAGAACCTAAAATACCAAAGATTTTTCAAAACCAACTTTATGCCAAAATTCAAAATTGAGCATGTAACAACCTATGGCTCCAATGGGGATGGCTTCCTCCCTGCAACGTGCAAAAGAGTGTAGACCGAGTGCCCGATCCATTGGGTTTCTCCCAAAATCAACTTTCCAACTGTAACTTATAACCTGCTCTCTTGCTGACCTGAAATGAATCCCACTGAAATCCAAACCTGAGTTGTTTTACCACAAACTTATTCTCCAACTGAACCAAAACCAAAATGAAACTGCAAAATGAAAAATTTTGAAAGAGATGCTCGCCATGCTGAGCTTATTCACACTCCTGCCTACTCTAAGCTATAAGAAAATTTTCTAAATCAAGTAATGAAAACGTGCCATTGGAGCCAGTCCAACAGTTGTTCAAGTAACTCGATCCTTGGTCATGCTTCAACAAAAATTAAACTAAACAATGTAATCGCAAAAGAAACTCACAATACCCTTCGTTTCAATAGTATAAAGATAGCTAAACATTTTGGTAGAAAAAACTTTCCATATACTTAGCTACAAGACCATAGAAAATGTGTTATGTTAGATGACTTTCAAGATATCCTGCAATCTGATCATTATATGTTCTATCTTTTCCATCATCTGGTTTCAACTGTGAGTCATCAAACCCAAACTTATTCTCAAAGAATTCCTCTATATTGAAAAATGAGTGCAACACTACCTCCTCTTGTCTTGGCTGGAAAAATATTTCAAAAGACTGACTCTGATATTGGACATTTTTTGACTGAATTTGAATCTCTAAAACATCAATATATTTCTTAAAATATTTGGCAATCTCTTGTAAAAAGAGGATCTTGGCTTATGCACTACATTTGCATGACTTTGAGTAAGAAGAAAAAAATGTAGGAAAGTTTTCTTCCACTTCCTCATTGGTGTATGTATCGTTCCATTCTTTAAAACCTTGAATGGAAAGTGAGTCTGCTACTAACTCTTCATTTTCCATCCATGTTTCCAAAAATACAACCCAAAAAGTAGTAATTGTTATAATAGATCTAGCAGGAAAACCTTCAGCCCAACCTTTACACTTTCCTTGGAATGAATCATAAACAGTCTAAGGAAAACATCTTCATGCTTCACTCTAAGAAGCTTAGAGAAGTCAAGGAAATTTGATATATGCTTCAAAGTCAAACTCAAATCCTTACAGTTAAATTTTGGACCATTTATAAAAAAATATTCATCCTTGGGTAAAGGATTTGAGAAACCATGAATCTGTGAATCATCGAAACATGAATACCTTGAAAAAATGGTAGCAACATATGAGTTCTTCATCGATTCCAGTGGAGTCACTAGTACCTTCTTCAAGCTTTAAAACCTTCAGATAGTGGAGTCGCCATTGATACTTTGACATTTGGATACAACTGATAATGGAGTCACCAGGTGGATGATTTACATCCCCCTTGTGTCTAACTGTTGTCCACCATCAACAATCAGATTTGAACTTTGTCGTTGCTCCCAGTGATTATTTTCAATTCATCCTCGGAAACGATGCCAAAATGTTAACACTCGAAAATTTCTTTAGGATGTATCAAAGAAAACCCCAAGGTAATTGTTTCAACCAACTTTAGATTGTATTCTCACCTATACAACCAAAGAGGGATCTCTCATATGTCTAATGACTTGTAATAACTCAAAGGATTCATCAATAAATGCACATAGGTCAGATTCTGCAATAGGGTAGGTTTGTTTTTGTTTTAAAAGGGTTGGTAGTAAAAATAAGGAAAACATACCATTGGGAAGTGGAGTCAAGGCCTAAATTTCAATGTTTTTACAGTCAACAGTTGGTTGGTTTCTTTCTGCAAATTTGAGGAAAAATAGGTTCTATGCTTAGAAAATAAATGATATGAAATGAGAGATCAAAAGGAGAATAAATCCCACTACACTTCATGCATCAATCAGTGGATGAATCTCCAGTGTAGCTTTAGAAGAAAGAACACAAAGATTAATTAGTAAATAGAGCATCAACTAAAGATGAATTCTGTAAAAGTAACCATTAATACATAACAAGAATAATCATTTTGAAAGGAACATCAAACATGGATGAATTCCTACCACTTACTCTCAGACAATTCTAGCATAAAAACATAACCATGGAAATGATATACAAGAAAAACATATTGAACATAAACACTTTGATTAATATCAAATTTTAGAAAGAAAGAGGAAAATTTTGCATTAACTTCAAATGAATAAACAAGTATTGATCTGTAGTACAATAGTCCTCTTTTCCCAAAAACATCTCCCCCCCCCCAGCCTTGATAGCTTCATGAAATATATATAAAAAATATCTTCCTATGCTTCCAAATTCGAATCCTAATAGCCTTCCCAGGTTAAGAAACAGTTACAAATCTCTTGGCAACAAAATCTAAACTAATTTCTGAAAAAGAGGAGTTAAAGTTGACTCATTAATTACAACATAATAATAGATAAATCCACTTTTGAAACCATATCCCAATGATATTTGACCTCTGGCATTTATTGTAGATGAGATGTCATGCTTTCCTACTTTTCCTTGTTGATCTAGAGGAATTATAGAAGCTATATCACAGTTGTGTAGCAAGTTTGTTGTGCAACAGTAACCTATAGCAAAAATGCAACAGATCATGTAGAAGACTGTTCTTGAGAAAAACCTCTCTCATTTTTCTAAAATTCCTCTCCGGTCTCTTAGGATATGCACCCAAAGATGATGACCAAAACAATAAATGCTTAAATATGGAAAAATGGGTTGTCTATATTCATTTATATCTGCCAAATTATGACACTTGTTGTAAATCTGAGAGAGGTTTTTATTGTTTGTCCCATCCTTGACAAAAACCTCTGGTATTTTAAAAATTCCTCTCCAGTTGGTCAGAAAGTGATCTTTAAGTTGACCACTAAACCAATCATTTGAGAAACACACCCTATATCATGTACATAGGACAATCCTTTGTGCAACAAAATCCTCTTTGCAGCAAAATCCTCTATGCAGTGCATAACAACGAATAGTAGCAGGAAACTCGGTGCAACAATGAACAACAATAGGAAACTTGGTGAAACAACAAACAACATCAGGAAAATTGGCGCAACAACGAGGATGGAAAGGGTTTAGTTGAAATTAAGTAAAGTCGGTTATGTGAAAAGAAAAATTGTTTCAGAGGCTCACTTGCAATGGGTTCCAAGAAAGTCTCTTGAACAACGATTCAAACAAACGGGAATGTGTAGAAAAAGAAAACAATGTGAAAGGTTTGTGTATCGAATATAAACACAGATGGTTTGCGTAGCGACTGGAGTTTGCATAGAAGAGAGATTTGGAGCTTGTTGGAGAGGCTATGGGTGATGCATTGGTATTGGATAATTGGAGATTGGGCCCGTGGGTCCAATATTTTTGGTAAAATGAACTTGGGACCTGTAATAAACCCAAGGGTATAAAATTGACTATAAAAGAAAAAAATTGACTAGTAAAACCAATTTTAATTTTCCCAAACTTACAAAGAGTTTCCCAATTTGGTGAAATTTTTTCCCCAAAGAACCTAATGGACCAAAGATTTTTCAAAACTAACTTTATGAAAAAAATCAAAATTTAGCATGTGACAACAATATCGATAGTTGTGGTGGGATGGGTAGTATATTCTGGAAAATTTGAGTCAAACTGGTTATGGGAAAGGGATGCTAGCAGTTTGTGCATGATGGTGGTGGTTCCACTACTATGTGGAGTGGTGGCTTCCTCAACAATAGTGTTGGATTGGAGCTACACGGGAGGGTCATCATGAATATGGATGATGGTGGAACGTGGAGGGTGAAGTGAATGGGGTGGAAAGATTAGTGCGTGTTCGGGGTTGGGTGGTATGCAATTGAGGTGGAATGATGTGAGCTTGAGGTGGGATGGAGGAAAGGGGGGTAGCCTTAGTTATGACAATATCATCGATAAATTGAGAGGGGGATTGAGTGATGGAATCATTTAGAATGGATGAAAATGGAATCGGTATAGGATGATGTTAGAGTAGGACATTTTGGGTATGTTTTGGGAATTGTGCATGAACGGATCACATTACAAATCAGCAAAGGAGTAGCGCATGTGGAAGGAAATTATCATATTTTAAGGAGTCAGTGTGTGAAAGGAGGAATTAATTTAGGAATTTTGAGACATTTTGTCCACATTGTAACAGGCTAAGCCCCAATGCATATGTATAGATATGTATGAGTTTTTTATATAAAGGAACAATGAGAGGTATGAATGAGATGAATGAGAGAATGAGAGAATGAGTAGTTGAGTAGATCAAAATTTTAGTACTATAGTTTTTTCGAGTTGATGAGTATGAGGTGAGTTGATTATCAGTCAAGAGGCATGTGTGAACTACAACATAGAATGGCTTGGGCAGGTTTGGGTTCTTACTGAGGATCATTGCATGAGAAAAGTGCATACCCATTGTAAGGAAGACTATGAATGAATAATATAAGAATCCATTCATTGTGGACGTAGCCTAATTTGGGGTGAACCACTTTAAATACTTTAGTTCTAATGTGTATGTTGCTATGATGTGTTTTGCTTTTTGGGATGTTCATTTCACAAATAGAGTAAATGCTTAATGGTTAATTTGAATATGTATTGGATGGTCATGTGTATATGTTGAATGGTTAAGGAGGATGATTATGTTATATATTTTTGCACTATTAAGGTTTTTCACACAAAATACATGAATGAATGTTAAGTAAGAAGTAAAGAAAAATGTCTCATATTCCCCCATGACTATGGAAGTGATCTAAACTGGATCTAGGAAGGCCTAAAAATCAAAGTTATCAGAATCAAAAGAATCCAATACCATTGCGTCGGCCTCTTCACACCAATTCTGACCATATATTGTTTTTCAAAAATGGACACCGTATGAGAAAGTTATTACGTTCTGATCGTTTTCTCAAACATGCAAAAAAAAGTCAATACTCAACAGGTTGTACTGTTGACGTCAATAGTATGTGGTAGTGAAGTCAGTATGATGTCATGATGATGTAATCATGACATGTGACAACACCAAGATATGACATGTGTCACTCATTTTTGGCATTTTCAAGCGTGATGTGAACCAGTGAAAAAGTGACACATGGCACTATACAAAACGTTGATGTGGCAGTGTAGATGTTGACATGGCAACTGACTAAGTAGGTGAAGTGGAAGTATGGATGTTGACATGGAAGCTGATTAGGAAGGTGATGCCATAGTATGGATGCTAACATGGGATATTGACTAGGCAGGCTGACGTGGTAGGATGATGTGGCTCAGGCCAATCAGGGGGTGACATGTGGTTCGATCAAAGGGCGCAACGCGACAGCCCAAATTTTCCCAGTGTGGGCTAGGTTGAATTTTTAAGGCCCTAGTCATAAGGGGTGCCATATGACTAGTAGCCCAAGGTTCGGGGGTTGCGCCAGTTATGCTAAAACTGGTAGATTTCGCCAAATTTGGAGGATTTAACCAAATCTGGGCTTGATTTTAGTGGATTTTTTCCTAGAAAATGGGATTTGAGCCCAAAAAGAACCCAGAAAGTGGGGGGAAGTTGGGATTTCGACCCCCAAATCAAATTGTATATAATTAAGGCATGATTGAGTGTTTTTAAAAGTTCAGAGACAATAAAATGATGAAGAAATTATGAAGATCAAGCCATTTTTATGCAGGAAAGCCATTGAGTAAGCAAACTTGGAGGCCATTTTCGGGAGCTATGCTCAACCTTTTTCATTGTTTTTAGTTGTGTTGGATTCTTGAGGTCGAGAAGAACACAACCAGATCAGATTTTAATGCATATGATGCATTTCAGATGTACTTTTGAAGCATTGAAGATTAATAAGAAAGCCTCCCCCACTAAGACAAAGGCCCGGAGACATAGGCAACCTTGCTGAACTCTGTTAACACTCTTGGAATTATGGTTTGTTATTCTTCATGTTTAATTTATTTTCTATATTATTTATGATGGCTGCAACATTATTTCATTAAGATATCCTTCCTCATTTAGGTTTTTGAATGGTAAATTAACACATGCTTAAAACTCAACCAAGTATTTAAAAGATCATTTTTGGATCAAGTGGTATTAGAGTAGGTTGACGGCTTGTTGTTTGAGTTTGCATGATTACTAGGGAAAATATAATTGGCGGTGAAGGTGAGATTGTATAAGGATATTGTGAGATTGGATTGAGAAAGAGGGTATCTCAAAGTGAGAAGATGGCATCTGAAGAAGGAATGTCTCAAAATGAGATAGAGTTTCAAAAGAATTTATTCACCGTGTCTGAGATGGTAAAGGTATTA
Organism: Picea mariana; assembly: GCA_032191745.1. Taxonomy (NCBI): domain Eukaryota; kingdom Viridiplantae; phylum Streptophyta; class Pinopsida; order Pinales; family Pinaceae; genus Picea; species Picea mariana. Next base: position 182,593 of record JASDQU010738385.1, on the reverse strand, counting down.
TATGATGAATACTTGAAACATAAGAGGCCTTTTCAAGGGGAATATTCAAAACAAGACAAAAGAGAGGAAGGAGAGAACCCTCCTAAACCTCCTCCTTCACCTCCTTCATCTCCATATTATTCTTCTTTTTCAAGTACAAGTTCAACTTCTACCACAAGAAAACATTCTCATAAACATAAACATTATATGCCATTACTAAAGCTTGATGTAAAATTAGAATTTCCCATGTATGATGGGGAAGTCAATTATGATAGGCTTGATAACTAGGTCAGAAAAATGGAAGCTTATTGCAGTGTGCAACAAATAAAAAATGAGGAAACCCAAATCAAATTGGCATCGCTTCATCCTATAGGGACAATAATCATCTAATGGTAGAGTAAGTTGCAACATGGTACTCAACAAGTTGGTAATGTATATCCATCATGGAAAGAGTTTGTTTTTTCACTTAGAAAGAAGTTTTATTCTTTGGGCTACAAGGAAAAGGATTTCATTGAATGGAAAAGTCTTAAACTAAGAAAAGGACAAATGATGCAAGATTACACAGATGAATTTCCTACGATGGCATTAATGTTAAATATTCCATTACATACACAAGAAAATCTTATGAAGTATATAATAGGTTTACTTGCACATATTTGTAACATTGTATTTATGTTTGGACCTACTAATCTTGATGAGATTTTTGTTCAAGCAATGTATATTGAAGCAGGGAAAACAAGAGTTGGTTTATCAGGGGAATTGTCTTCAAGGAAAGAAGACGAAATAAAGGGAATGGAAATAAAGCAAGTTCAGCGACCATGAAGGAAGAAATGCTCTATTGCAAGCATTGCAAGAAAGAATGGCATGATGATGACCATTACTGGCAATTTCGCCCAGAGAAGAGACCGAAGTGGTTCAAAGAGAGGAAAGAGAGGCAAACAGTTGCAACAACAACATGACCAACAGACTTGGGGTATGATTTAGGTGATGATACTAAGATCACAACAATTGGTTTGTCAGGTAAAATTTGTGATGGATATGATTCTATAAGTAAATTGTTTCATATAAGGGTTATAATGAAACATACTAAGATCAATACATTGATATATAGTGGATCTCAATGTAACATAATTTCAGAAGAAGTGGTTAAAAAATTGGGATTGACAACTAAGATGCATCACAAACCCTATTCACTAAATTGGATAAGCAAAGATCATACATTTCCCATAACAAAGTAATGTATCATAAAATTTGCAATTACATCTAAGTATGTGGATGAAGTAACATGTGATGTGGTGCCACTAGAAACATGTGGAATGGTCTTAGGAATCCCTTATTTATATGATCACAAAGAAATATTCTATAGGGAACAAAATCAATATCACTTAACTAAAGAAGGAAATGAATATGTTGTACATGTTCATCACAGTAAATCAATATCTTCAAACAATGGAACAATTAAGGAAAACAATTGATGAATGAAACACACCTATAATTGTGCCAATTAAAGCAGTTGATCTTAAGCATGAACATGAGATGGTTGTATAATGGAAGTTCAATCATACTTTACTTCAATATAAGTTAATGGCGTAAAAAAAAATAAAAAATATTGGTTCAGTTTCAGTCATATTTCTAAGGTTATAGTTGCTAATGTTTTATACATGGATGGTAGTGGATTCAGGAAGATGTGAATGAGTTCAAGTGGGTAACAATATGATTTCAGTTGTCATGGTTATTTTGCAATTGATTATGATGCGACAGGTGCACATGACAAAGTTTAAAGACAAAGGACAAGTGGGGAGGCCTATCCCACACTTGATGACTGGTTAATATCCTTTTGGAGGAACAAAAGGTCTTAGTGGGGAGGCATGATCCAAAATGGATCTAGGAAGGCCTAAAAATAAAATTTCTCAAAATCAAGAGAAACTAGCACCATTGGGCCGAGCGCGTCGTGCCAATTTTGACCATATATTTGTTTATGAAAATGGACATTGTATGCAAAAGTTATCGTGTTTTGATCGTTTTCCCAAATAGGGAAAAAAAGTCAAGAGTCAACAGGTCATACTATTGACATCAACAGTACGTGGTAGTGACATCAGCATAATGTCATGATGAAATCATCATGACACATGGGAACACTAGGAGATGATACATGTCATTCATTTTTGTCATTTTCAGGAGTGACGTGGACCAATAAAAAAGTGACACATGGCACTATACGAAAGGATCATGTGGCAGTACATATGCTAATGAGGTAGCTGAATAGGAAGGTGGATTGGTAGTACAAATGATGACATGGAAACTAACTAGGAAGGTGATGTGGTAGTACGGATGCTAATGTGAGATGTTGATTAGATAGGTTGATGTGGCTCGGGCCAATTAGGGGGTGTCACGTTGCCCAATCAGAGGGAGCCACATGGAAACCCAAATTTTCCCAATGTGGGCTAGGTCAAATTTTTAGATCCCTAGTCATAAGGGGTGCCATACAACCAGGAGCCCAAGATTTGGCGGTTGTGTCAATTCTTCTAAAATTGGCAGATTTGGCCAAATTTGGAGGATTTAATCAAATTTGGGCCTCATTTTAGTGGATTTTTGCCTAGAAAATAGGATGTGAGCCCAAAAGGAGCTCAGAAAGAGGGGGGAAGTTGGGATTTCAACCACCAAATCAAATTCTATATAATTAAGGAATAATTGAGTGTTTTTAAAAGTTCATAGTTAGCCAAATGATGAATAAATTGTGAATATCAAGCAATTTTTATGCAGGGAAGCCATTGAGGAAGTGAACTTTGGAGGCCATTTCCAGGAGCTATGCTCAACCTCTTTTAGTGTCATCAGTTGTGTTGGATTATTGAGTCGATTAGAACACAACCAGACCAGTTTTTAATCCATTTGATGCATTTATGATATACATTTTAAGCATTGAAGATTAATAACAAATCCTCTCCCATTGAGACAAAGGCCTAGAGACGTAGGCAACCTTGTCGAACTCCGTTAACAATCTTGGCGTTATGGTTTGTTTTTATTCATGTTTACTTTATGTTAAGCATTCTTTATGATGGATGCAGCATCATTTCATTAAGATCTCCTTCCTCATTTAAGTTTTTGAATGGTAATTTACCACATGCTTAAAACTCAACCAAGTCTTTAAAAGATCATTTTCGGATTAGGAAGAATGGTTCTTGTAGTTCCCACAAGTATATAAGGTGAGATTTAACCTGCTTGTGGGTGATGTCGAAAGGGCCAAATATCTTGGGATTTTTTGGTGGATTAATGTTTCACCACAGGTCTTCCCACTACATGCCAAAAAATGGTTCTATTGTTGGGAGCAAGATCTCCAACTGAGGGGGATGTGGAGGCCTACCAAGTAGGATATAAGAGAATGGTTGAATAATAAGGAAATCAACTTTGTTGTATATTATAATTATAACAATGCAAGGATCAACGCAGAACAATGGATACAAAGGTATGCATTTACAGATTTGCATGAAATGTTTTTCACTAACTTCCTGAATATTTTAGCAGAGTGTATCAAGAGATTTTTTAGTAGAATAGAAGTTATAAAACTGTGGTTTTGAGGAATTGGACTTATGAATCAATTAAACAAATTAATGAAGTAAGCAATAATACATCAACCACAATTAATTATTGGTTATATAGTGTGATTGGAGGTTACATTATTGAATTTTCCATAGATTTCACTCAGTCATATAGTGTTGATGAGAGGGAATTATTTAAAGGACCATGCAAAATATACCTAAATTCATTATATATGTGGATTAATATGTTGTTGCGTGAAAAAAGAGTTATGACAATGGAATTTGATTCTTAACAAAGTTTGTGCACATAGAGGATCTAGGGGTTGACCAAGGAATAATATGAGAATAGAGAGGGATGAAGAGAAAGAATGAGGAATGGATGGGTTGAGGATGAAGAGAGAAGAAGAGTGTGTGATGAACGAAGAGATTGGATTATTTCATAATGTTAGGAGATTCAAAATGAATAAGAAGAGGATTGTGGATAAGAGAGAGGGGTAGCATAGTGAGATCAAGGAAAGTGACACATGTGTAATACTCCAAATCAAAAGGATCATGTGCACAAAATAAAATATTCGTTAGCTCAGTCCAATATAAGAGGATACCACTCAAATCAGAATCTACATTGAGCCCATGACCCCATGTGCATCACGAAGAAATGAGGTAATATCAGACATTTTGTCAATTGTAGTTAGTGAAGGAAGTGAAGATAGAGTAGAAGTAATCAGAGTAGTGGGATTAGTACGTAGACTCAGAATAATTTAGTGTTATTAGGAAACAATATCATGTATAATTTGATGGTGGGGGTAGATACCACCTTAAGGATGCCTCTCTTTCAAGGGGCCAGCTCATAAGATCCAGAAAAAATTTTATTCATTTGTGACACAATATGGACTGTGAAAAGCATCCAAGATTGTGATGTCAATATTGCACAACTTTAAATGACCTTCAAAGATCACACACTATTATGGTATATGATATATCAAAATACTACACCTACGGGTTAGACGATGACATTGGAAGAGGTAAGATAAGCCTTGTTGAAACAATTCCAAAAGCCTAAGTCTGAGTCATAGAGCATTATAGAGATGAAAGAGATTAAGAAGATAGTAAATGAGTTAGTGTGGGACTATAATAAAAGATTCAAGATATTGAAGGACCAAATGACATTATAGATTCCATATGGACAACATAGGGAGTGGTTTATTGTAGGATTGTTGCCACATATATGCTTCCCTTTGAAACAACAAAATATTGAGATGTAGTCTAAAGCTTTAGAAATTTATATGAAATTGGAAGCATCCCTAGTAGGAGAAATTAACATGGGGATGGCTTAAGCTCAGTCATAGCTAGTCACAGTGACTATCCATTTACATGAAATTATGAAAGGAAAATAAACGTGCGAGGGAGTTTGGTGTATCACCTATAAAATAGAGTGTCATCATAAGGATGAATGTCCTACTTTTTAGCAGTATTTGAATATGGGAGCTCTGAATCTATTAGGCCTATGGTGCGAAATTTACAAGATGGTGGGTCACCAACCTCCTAATTTCACTTTGATGTAGAAGTACTAGAGTACTGCGAGAAATGTATTTTATAATTTTTTCAAGTATTTCAGACATAGAGAGAAGGATTTCACACATTTTACTTGATCAGAGAGTGCATTGTAGACACATATAGAGTATAAGGAGAATAGTAAAAATGATGAGCTCCACAGTATAATACTCCTAGAGAATATAATCAAGGAGGATGAGGTTGTTTCAGAGGCCACGAAAGAGGAGGCTTTGGTGGAGGGAGAGAACCTATTATATGTTATAATTGTAATCATCCTGGACACTTGGCGTGAGACTGTATGAACCCTTGAGTGACATGTATGTATTGTATAGCACTAGAGCACGCAATGGAGTATTTCCCAGAGTTTATCACAAAATGAAAATAAAAGAGGAACACAAATGTACATATGTGCGGAGAAAAATAAAATGATGAACAACCTAAGATAGAAGCAGTTATGTGTAGAGGGATGAGAACTAGAGAGGATGCAATGGATCAAGGGAATATAATCCACCAGTGAGTAAGGAAAGCAATAGAGCCACTACCATTGTTTGATCCAAGAAATGAGAAAGAGACCTACCAACAAGTCAGAAAAAAAATGGTTGGAGCAGAATGGATAGCTTCAAATTCTTTCACTCCACCTTTGTATGGAAGGTCGTCAGTGTATGATATGCCACCAATGTATGACCATTCATAAAGATGCATTGGCAAGGTAAGAACTTTAAATATTTTTCTGAAAATTTGTTTAGTTCTAATGGAATATGAGTATGCTCTGAGTATGCTTCAAGGAATGATTGACCATTGCACACAAGAGAAAGAGATACCTATCACACATAGATAAATGAATCAGGTGCATCGCAATAATATAATAAATAGGGTGTTTTGACTCAATGCCTAGATAGGGAACTACGACATGGATAATATTATTTTGTATTTAGGTTCTTATATGAATCTCATCCTGAGGAAAAATTGGGAGATGATGGGCTAAACGAAGTTTATTTGGTCTCCTATCCAGCTGAGATTAGTGAACCAACATAATATTGTTCCAGTTGGAAGGTTGATAGGGGTAAGTCTCAATATTGATGGAGTGCAAAGTGTATCAGACTTTGAAGTGATCAAAATAGTAGATGGTAGTACACCTTATCCAACACTGTTGGGACTTGATTGGGAATTTGATAATCAGACTATAATTGATATAAAGAAAATAGATATGGTATTCAAATTAGAAGACTTGAATTTTACTGTGTCGTTAGATACTACTAAAAGAAGAAGATATGTAGAACCAATAAAGAGAAAAGAACTTGACACTCTGTATAATATGACTGCGTGGAAGGACGATTATGTGAATCCTATAGCTAAATACATACTTAGTTGGAGAAATATCATTTCACATGCATCAGACTTAGAAGCAGCTTTAGAGAATTCGAAACAAATATTTCATTAAGTATCGACAAGAAAATTTTCTCGGATTACCCATGCATTGTGATGGATTGGAACTAAGATATGTGAACTGCCACGGTATGATGGACTAATTGATGTATTTTATTTTATAAAAGAATTTGAATTAAAAATATCATATCATCAAAAATTATTAGCTTTAGATGTTGCACTGAAAGAAACCCCTGCAAAATGGTTGGTTGCACACAAGGATTGAATAAGAGATTGGGAGTAGTGAAAAAGGTTACTACATGTAATGTTTGGGGTATATAATGAATATGCTATGCAAAAGTATACAAGATTGAGTTATATGATGGATCATGTTACACAATGTATTGTGACATCGAATAAATTACCAAAGAAAGAATCAACGCATTTATTCATGCATACTCTATACATTATTTTGAAGAATTGGTACATAGAACTAGAAGTGTGCAGGGGGACAAGAGATTGGGAAGAGTTGACCAAGAAATTCAAGGTAACGTTGAAATTTGAGAATTATGACCCTTTGATTGATTCATCCTTTCAAGTTATCAAGGATAAGATTTTTTCGACATAAGGCTCGATGCATAGTACACCTAGAGTTACTGCAACAGTTCAAGATGTCTTGCATTGTTATAACTTTTCTAAAGAATACCAAGACCTCAAGAGCTTGTAATATGAGAAACTGAAGGGGACCACATAGTAGAAGGATTTAAGCTTGATTCATCCATATATGCAAATCCCATCAGAACATGTAAGATGAACATTGGTATAGAAGGTAAGCCTATATTTGTGAACATAGGAGACTATTGGAGCAATGAGACAATCAAGAATATTGTTGACTTAATGCACGAGTATCAAGATCTGTTTCCGCCTATGTTCTCAGAGATGAAAGGAATCACTAAGGAGTTAGGAGAAATGAATATTTCGTTAAATCCATATGTGAAAACCGTGAAGTAGAGACCATATAAAATGAACCCATGATATAAGCAGAAGGTAAAAGTAGATATAGACAAGATGTTGGAAGATGGAATTATAGAACCTGTTGAAGAATCATAATGGATCAGTCTAATGGTAGTTCAAGATAAGAATATAGGAGGAATCAAGATATGTATATATCTGAGAAATTTGAATGATGATTGTTTACATCACCCATTTCCTACACCCATTATAGATGAAGTGGTGGAAAATGTACGGGGCTAGGAGGCTTACTCTTTCACAAATAAATTTTTAAGATATCATCAGATCAAGATTGTGAAAGAAGAAAAATATAATACCACCTTTGAGATATAATGGGGTTGTTACTAGTACACAATTATTCCTTTTGGTTTGAAGAATGCACCAAAAATATTTTCTAGAGTGGTTGTCGAAGATTTCAAAGAGTTCATTCATAATTTATTAGAAGTGTACTTAGATGATTGGACAATATTTAGTCTATTAAAGGATCATGTCAAAATTGTACGCCTATTTTTGGATAGGTGTAGTTAGTACCATATCTCATTGAATTTGAAGAAATGAATTTTTGGTGCACCTTTTGGAATATTGTTGGGTCATGTGGTGTGTAAACAAGGATTGTTAATTGATCCTGCAAAGATAGTTGTGATTGTTGATTTACCACCACCAACTTCAGCGTGGTAGTTGAAATCCACATTGGTTCATACAAGATAATATAGAAATTTCATCTGAGTATATGTGAAGATAAAAAACCCTATGGAGAAGTTGCTAAATAAGTAAGTTAAGTATCATTGGAATGATGAATGTTAGAAAATTTTGGATACATTGAAAAATAAGATGGTCACCGCATCGATTCTAGTTTTTCCTGACTCAAGAAAGAAATTTCATGTGAAAGTGGATGCATTTTCTATAGAATTGGGAAAAAATTTGGGTCAACTAGGTGAAGGAGAGTTAGACCATCCTATTTCATTTTCAAGTAGGAATTTATCATCTACGGAAAAAAATTGTACTACAAGAGAACGAGAAGGATTGGCCATGGTGTATGACTTGCAAAAATTTAGACATTACTTTCTTGGATATCACTTTAAGATTTTTACACACCATTATGCACTAAGATACCTAGTTAACAAGCGAGTGTTGGGGAGGAGAATATGCATATGGCTATTAATGTTCCAAGAATATGAATTTGAGGTTATCATGAAACCAGTGAAATTTAACTCAGGACTGGATCACTTATCATGCATACTATCAATAGAAGATGCAAGAAACTTGGATGAAATTTTACCAGACACACACCTATTTGCAATTTATATGGTTGATGACTATTTTGCAGACATAATTAAATTCTTGAGTATGAGAGTAACCCTACTAGATTTTACAGTGGCATAGAAGAAGAAATTGGTAGTGAAGGAAGAAGACTATTAGTTGATATCAAGAAATTTATACAAGCTAGGTAGAGACAATATTTTGCGAGGATCTGTATTATAACATGAAAAACATATGATATTGTCAGAGGTGCATGAAGGAGTTGCAAGAGGAAATTATGCTGGAAAAACAACAAATCAAAATATTTTTTGCATGGGATTATGGTGGCCTACCCTACATAAATATGCCAAGGAATTTTGTTAAAGTTGTGATGTTTTTCAGAGACTTGGGAAGCCTTCTAGGAGAGATGAGTTCCCCTTAGTACCCCAAGTTACATTACAAGATTTTGATAAATGGGAAGTGGACTTTGTTGGGATGATTAATCCACCAACGAATAGGTCAAGAGTCAGATAGATTATTACAGTGACAAACTACTTAACTAGATGGGTCAAGATAGAACCAATCAGAGACTGTAGTGAAGAGAAAACTACACGATTGTTTTTTGAAAATGTGGTTACACGGTTTGGATGCCCAAGAGTACTTATGAGTGATCATGGAACTCAATTTATGAATAGTAGTATTGCAACTTTGATGGAGGAGTTTTAGATTCATCATTATAAGAGTACACCATACCATCCTCAGT
>JASDQU010738385.1:145134-164058 GCA_032191745.1 Picea mariana | reverse complement strand
TGGGTTGTTGATTGTCCAAGGAGATATCAGGGTTTGAGAGAAGGGAGGTGAGAGGTCCTCCAATTCTGCGAAACACGAAGTCTTGATTCGTAAAGAGTTGATCTGATTCATTGGATCATGGGGACATCTAGATCGGTGATCTGATGGGCATGAAGTTTAGAATATCAGGAATCAAGAAAAGAGAGGAAAGAAAATTTTTGACTTTGCGATACGTGAAGTTCCATAGTGCTTAGAAAGTTTGTCCCCAAGTCATAGCAAGGGGTCATATGGATGAATGATAATGGAGGAGCTAGCTAGAGCTAGGCTCTAGTTTGAAAAATTAGAACTCGGGAGTGTAGAAATTCAAAAGCCAAGGTTGGCTCATAACAAAACACCCAAGGTCAGAAAATCTCAAAGTGCCTTTTGGATAGGCATGTGGTCACCACCGATGGTCATGTGATGGGAGCTTGTGCTTAGTGCTTGTTCGCACGGGCAGAGTTCGTAAAAGGGGCCTATAGTTTTTATGTGTTGAAGGTTCCAGCGGGGACCAAGGATCCATTTTGTCTTACAGAAGTTCGAAGATCCAGTGAATGGGAGGTCACGCAGACCCCACCGATGTGGGGAACTACGTCAAGTGGTATCAGAGATAAATTTCCATCTTTAGATTTCAAGCGAAAGTGAAAGAGGAGAAAATCATTTTTTTCTTGCAGGTAGCATGAAAAAGAGGAAAGGACGTAAAGGAGATAGTCTGATACCATCAAGTGGTATCAGATCCACTTTCTATATGTAGATAGTAGACAAAGGGAGGCAAACTATGAAAGAGATAGTATGATTGTGTTAGGTGGTGTTAGGATTTGATTTCTCTTGTAGGCAACAGGTGAATGAGGAACCAAAGTGTGATGCTCTGTAAATATTGTTGCAAGGTGTGCAACAAATGGTATACAACCAGGTGGGCTAAACCCAAGTGAATATGGCTACTGAAGGATGAAATCATGGTCAAGGTAAGGACCTCTAGAAAAAAGGCAAGGAAGAGATGGACAAATAACTCCAGGACATCAGAGAAGAACTGGAGAGGATGACATTTAAAGTGAAGCAATATTTAAGGACACATTGGGTGTATGAGTGGCCCATGAAGAAGAAGGTAAAATGGACAGTTGAGAAACTATTAGCCAGAGGACAATGACAATGACAGTTGAGAAGGTGGTTGAGGCATGTTGAAAGCCTAGCAGACATAGAGGAAGTGGTTCACATCTGTGAGCCAGAAACCAGGAAGAGTCTTAGTGATGATGAGGATAAGATATCAGTGGATAATCTCAAAGACTGCCAGGTGGGCAGTGAATAAAGTTCAAGTTGCCAGGTGGGAAATGAGGTGGGATGATTGGAGAATCTCATAGACTACCAGGAGGGTAGGGCGGAAGTCCCAATTTTCCAAGTGGGCAAGGGAGAGAAGATGAACTCAGTTGAGGGTTCATATCAGCAAGGAATGTTGATAGGGGAGGATCACAAATACATTCTAATCATTGAAGGAATTGAGTTATTCCTTCCAAGTATCCCAATTGAGGCCACAACACATGTTGCAGGTGCAACAACAGGAGAAGGACAACCAACAGTGACTGTCATGGAGGAATAAGAGAAGGAGAAGATGTTGATGTCTACCCTAACAGAAGAAGAGCATGTAGTTAAGATGTTCACTCCATGGGAGACATAGTTTAGGATGTTGGAGGATTGGTTGGAAAATCTGGAACCAGTAGATGACTTCCAGAAGACAGTCATGTAGATCGTAGGAGAAGAGAATTCGATAGAATTGCTCATAAATTTCAGAAAGGAAGATGATCAGATGATGACTACGACACTGAGGAATTTAGCAGAAGAAGGAGCATAATTTCAGTCTGGGGAGTAGCTGGAGGAATATGGAAATATACCAGTGGGAGAACTGGCAGAAGAAAATTTGTCAGAAGGAGAAGTTGAGCAACAACTCAGTGATGAGATTGCAGAACCAAAGTCTGCAATAGAGTGGAAACTTAGTGCCACAAGAGGAGATGAAAATAGCGTGGGGGATCAGGTTGATTTACCCATTGCCAAGAAGGAAGTGCAGTAGAGAAGACTTCCAAATATCCAGCCATTGGAGCAGCAGGACAGAGTGATAGAGGATATAAGGAGGCTAATGTTGAAGTTGGCAGCAGAAGCAATCAATAAGGAGAATATGAGCAAAACGAATCCTTCAAGAGCAGCAGGGAAGCAAGAGTAGAAACAACAACAAAGGAACGGGATAGGAGGACAGCTCTATAGGAGAGTTTGGGAACCAGGTGGATTTCAACAGCAGAGCGGAGGAGATCATGATTCTCCCAGTAGTGGAGTATGATGCAAGAGCATCGCTCCACCTATGAACGTGCCAGCTAGACAAAACATTCAGCGGGCATTCAAAAGAGGGGAGAGGCACCAACCCTCTCATTTCAAATTTTAAAATTGTATTCAATGCAATTAAATGTTTGAAGGATAGAAGAGCCAGAGCCATGCCTTTTGTGTAGATAGTAGATGAAGTCGCCTTTAATGGCTGACAATAGATGGGCTCTAGATCTGATCCATACTAGATAGCCATTGAATGTTCATTTAATGTAAATTAATGAGAGTAGGTAGCTTGGAGGAAGAGCTCGAGGAGCCCCTCTTTTGGTAAAAGGATATTTGTATCTAGATTCATAAGGGGAGATTATATTAGAAGAGATATCTAGCATGTAAGAGAAGAGAGCCGAGACTCTGTTGCAGTTCGAGCTTTGTAAACATTGAACAGACAACTCATATTAATCCAAAAAGTAGTTTTTCATGCATATGATTCTATGTGTTTATGTATATGTGATGAATGTACTGTGTGTGTTATTTTATGTTGTAGATGTATGTTAGATTCCATCTGCAGGGTGTATATGGAATTTGTTGTCTGTGAGATTTTTGGTTTCAGTCTGGGTTCTATGTGGCTAAATGCAAGCAGTGCATGACAAAGTGTTGAGGACTCTGTGAGCCAATGAAAAGAGTGCACATCTGAGTTCTGTTTTGAATTCAGGAAAGAATGTGCTAGGAGGGAACACTAGAGGAATCATAAACTAAAAGGAGGAGCCTCAAGGTTACTGAAAATCTTGGAGGAGAGCTTATGCAGAGAGGGAACATAGGAGAGAACATAATTATTGAGGATTCTGTACAGATCTGCTAGGTGGGAATCAATCGAGTGCAAGGAGTGCACAAGAGGACTTTGTTTCGAGTTCTGTAAGAAGAAAAGTGTCAAGGAGAAGAAACTCACAGAGTTACTAAACACTCTGTAAGCTCAATAAGGTGTGCTTGAGACGAAGTTTCCAAGAGGGAAAAAATATCCCTTTAAGGAGCGAAAGAGGAATAGAAGCAGAGTTTATGAACACTTTGGAGGAATACCTATGCAAGGATTGCACCAAGCCAACACTCGAATAAAGTGTTGAAAGATAGCCATCTGAGGGATAGTCAAAGCGCAAGGAGAGAACTTGTTTTCAAGTTTGTAAGCTCAAGAGGTTGAGCACAGAACGTGTCAGGTGGGCACTAGAGAATATTTTGGAAGATCCAGAAGGGATGAGTCCCCCAGCGACTGAGAAAGATAAAAACTCAAAAGAGATAGCACAAGGAGAGTGCAATAATGGACTTATTCCAAGTCGCAAAGAGCATGAGAGATAGTGCAAAGTTGCACGTAGAGCGCAAGTGTGTGCTAGGGTCGAGGTCAAGTTTCATTTCCAAAGATCAGGATAGACAATGGTTTAAGAAACGAAGACGAGACCCAAAGTCACAAGGCTCGTAGGAGGTAGATCGGAGACTGAGACCTTTGAAACATTGGAAATATTCTAAGTCAGAGAAGAAAACAAAATCTCGGGAGGAGGAGTGACAACAACCATCAGATCAGTTGCAGAGGAAGAGATATGGACTGTTATATCTATATCCAGACACCAGAAGAAGAGCACATAGGAGGAAACATATCTCAGCCGTTAGATTCAGGAGCGTGTGGACCAATAGTCATTGGATCCAGGTAAGGTGCATGCATTTTAACCTTTGAAGGTGCACAGGAGAGTGGACTTTGCGAAGTCCCAAAGTTCCAAAATCATTTGAACTGTCCATCGTCAGACAGACAAGTGGAAACAGATATGGGAGTTAGAAGATTTGAAATTCAGAATATTTGCAAGGGAAAGAGCCACAAAAATCCTAGTTGTTGGCGCTGAGAAGGACACATGGCAAGAGATCAACATTTTGTTGATTCGTATATTGGAAAAGCTAGAGGTAAGAGTCTTGAGAAGTTACGAAGTCCGCGTTCGTGATTTGATTGTAGCCTTCGATCGAATGGAGAATGTGGACCATTGATTTTCCAAGGAGATATCGAGGATCGGGAGAAGGGAGGTGAGCGGTCCTCCAACTTCACGAAACATGAAGTCCCAATTTGCGAAGAGTTGATCTGAGTCATTGGATCATGGGGAAGTCTAGACCATCGATTTGATGAGCATGAAGTTCAAAAGATTGGGAATAAGGAAAAGAGAGGCAAGCAATTTTCTGACTTCCCGATACGTGCCGAAAGTTTTGGCCCCATTTCATAGCAAGGGATCATATGGATGAAGGATAAGGGAGGAGCTAGCTCGCGCTAGTCTCTAGTTTAGAAAATCAAAACTCGGGAGTGAGGAAGTTCAAAATCCAAGGTTGGCTCATAACAAAACACCCGAGGTCACGAAGTCCCGAAGCTCCTTTTGGATAGGCCTATGGTCACTGCCGGTGGTTGAGTGACGGGAGCTTGCACCTAGTGCTTTTTCATGCAGGAGGAGTTCATAAAAGGGACTTGTGGTTTTTATGTGTTGAAGGTTCCAACGGGTACTAAGGAGCCATTTCATCTCATGGGATTTCGAATATCCAGTGACTAGGATGTCGCACAGAACCCTCCGAGGTGGGGCACTGCGTCAGATACTAATAAGACTAGTGGCTTGGAGGGAGTTGGAAGACTCACAATTTTTTCCTGCAACCAATAAACCATGCTTGGCAGGGATATATGCTAACTTGTGGCATACCACACACAAGGAAAGACAAAAGGATAACAATATAATTTTTTATATCTACAACGAGGATAACCAAGAGAGAATTCATAGAATACCACACATTTTACCACATGTGGTAGAATGATACAATCTAGTTGCACTATTTAAGGTATGCCACCTTCACATGTATATCCAAGTGAAGAAGGACCCAAGTGAGTAATGGTTTCTGACACAATACAATGTCACTGAAGAAGAGATTGGAGACATAATGGAATATTGGGATTTTGAGTGGAAGATCCCACCAACAAAAAAAGAGTAAACCGAGACACAACAACCATGAGATAATGAAGAATAAGACAAACAAGAAGGAAATAGTGCATGAACAAAACAAAATATAGTACCACGCATAGAGAAAAAGAGGAAGGAGAAGAATATGGGAACATCAGTACCACAACAAAAGAAGAGGAAATTAGTTAACGAAGTTTCCACCCAAGCCCTGTCATAGGATGATTTAGAGAATATTGTAGATTAGGTAAAGGAAGATACTGATGAAGCTTTTGAGCATGCGACATAGAATCAAGAGGAAAGACATTTGGAAGTGCAAGCACAAATCGTCGTGCTGCTACAAATTTTTGAAACAAAAATACTAGCATAAATCAACCAAGCACAAATGAAGAATGCAACACAAATGATATAGGTGAAAATGATGAAATCCCACTAAGTGGCAACATGAGGAGAGCATCGAGTAATGAATATAGTAGTAGGAGCATTAGAGTTCCTCACAGTAGAGTTGAAGGAGAAAGAAAAGACACTTAGTCACATTGACTTGGTGTTATATCAGCTTCCTATAGAAGTATTATATGGGTTGCAGACGAGCATTACACAAGAGATTCAAGTGAGTGCACTATCAAAATCGATGGAGTTGACAAAGGCCAATACAGATAGTGATGCATTAAAAGAATAATGTTATCAACTTAGGCTGGGGAGAGAGGTGGTCGTGTAGAGGATGGAGAGATTGCAACAAGTGGTAAAAGGGGTATATAATCATATTATAGAAGTGTTTGTAGAAGAATAATCCCCCTTAGAATAAAAAGTTATGAAGATTGGTGAAGCCATTCAAGGATTCTAAGCAAAGATTACTGATTTAGTGGCACACGAGACACCGGATACCCCACCAGAGGAAAGGAAGAAAAGAGAGAAAAGAGATAAAAGAGAGAATATGGCAACATCAACTATATAGAATATTAAGAATCTAGAAGTAAAATGTGAAAAGATTTATGTAGAAAAAAAGGGAATTTGGACATAGTTGACAGAATATGTGGAAATACAAGAAATTGGGTGAAAGTTACAAATGATGCAGGACAAGGCCCAAATATTTAACGAAGTAATTCCCACATTTCCACTAGCAGAGATGATGAACGCAATGGTATAAAATCGAAATTTGTACTCAGAGATGAACCAAATGATCGTGTACCAGTAGGTGTTTTCATAGAAGATAGAAACATTACAGGATAAAGTGTTCAGAATAGTAGGGGGACTTGTAGTTGTGCAAGGAATTGCAAGGAAGGAAACACAAGAGAATCAAGAGAAGTTGAAGAAACCTATTACAGCAAAGATAGGAGAGGAAGTTTTGTAGCAAAATAAAAAAGTAAAAAAAAAGGGGCAAGACTGTAAAGAAACATTTCATAAGTTCTCGATGAGATGGAAGCAGACCTGAAGTGGCTCGAGATGAGTTAGGCATGTTGGAGAAGGACATTTTGGGTATGTTTTGGGAATCATGCAGGAATGAATCATGTGGAAAATCAACAAAGGAGAAGCACACATGGAATATGGTTAACGTATTTGAAGGAGTCAGTGTGCGAAAGGAGGAAGTTTGTTAGGAATTTTGGGACATTTTGTCCACATTGTAATGGGATAAGCCCCAATGTATATGTTTAAATATGTGTTAGTTTTGGGTAGAAAGGAAGAATTAGATATATGAATGAGATGAATGAGTGAATGAGTAGTTTATTAGGTCATAAATTCAGTATTGTAGATTGAGTTGAGTTCAAGATCAGTCGAGAGGAATGTGTGCACTACAACATAGAATGACTTGGGAAAGTTTCAGTTGTTACTGAAGATCATTGTATGAGCACAGTGCACACCCGTTGTAAGGAAGACAAGGAATTAATAATATAACAAGCAAGTGACTGTGGATGTAGCCCAATTTGGGGTGAACCATGTTAAATCCTTGTGTTCTAATGTGTATGTTGTTATGATGTGTTTTGATTTATGTGATGTTCATCACACACATAGAGTAAATGCTTAATGGTTAATATGAATATGTATTGGATGGTCCCACGCATATGTTGAATGGTTAAGTAGGATGATTATGTCATATGTTATGGTACTATTAAGGTTTTGCACACAAAATATATGAAGGAATGTTAAGTAAAAAGTAAGGATGAATCCCTCATATTCCCCCATGATTACAGAATCCTAGTTCATGCAGTCCCCATAGGTACCTCAAGTGAGACCTCACCTTCTTTTGGGTGATTCCAAAAGGTTTGATATATTGGGATTTTTGGTGGATTAATGTTTAACTCCGGGTCTTCTCACTACACACCAACAACTTCCCTAGAAGCACATCCTCATATCCCTCATCATCCCCTCCCTCGGAACCAGAAGTTGTTGTGTCTTGACTGACATAACTAGTCCTGGTATAAGAACATTGTGAAGGATCTAACCTTTGTTCCATTGTGGTCATCACATAGGAGACACTCATCTTATTGTTTTCAACAGTGACCCCAGGCCATGAGGTGACTTCCTTATCAAACATGACTTCATCGAATTAAAAAGGTAACGAATACATATGAAAATGATCTAGATTATTTTGAGAATTAAATGAAGGCAGAGATATAATAATGAACTATATAGATATATTGAAAGAACCATAGAGATAGAGTAATGTACAATTTTTATTAATGAGAGAATGTACAGAAACTGTAAAATTACAGAGTGAATGACTCGCTAGAATGGTGGCATATTATCTCTGAGAAGAGATGTGATGGCTACACTCATTTCCAAGAAGATGATGATGTTTACAATGAGGCTGCAAATTCCTTTATAACATAAATAAAATCCAAAACCCTAACCTGGGAAGATGAAATTCCAAAAGGTTTGTGGGCCCCGATGGGGGTAGTTGATACGTCAACTTCCTAAGGGCATAACTTTTGCATACGATATTTGTTTGGGGAATTAAATACCTCATCAGAAATTTTTATCCGAGAAGAAAAAAAATCCAATGGGGTTCATGGGATGCCAAATGAAACCCTTGGCCCCAAAAAGTAAAAAAAAAATGTCGTTTAGGGCCTCAAAATGGCCTCGGAATTTTGGGACTCGAAATACTGTAAAAAACCACCAAAATGGAAAATTATTCTTTGAGCCAGTGGAATAGGTGGGTGGCCACCAATATCCGTCTCGATCATTCCATCCTTCTTATGAAGCACTAGTCCCCATTGCATCAAGTTCCCATGGAAGATGGGCAATAGTTTTTTGAATTAAAACCTTGGTGAGCTACTTTCCTTTCTCTCGAAGCTATCTTGCTTAACTTGTTGAACGTTGTCATGCACCTATTGCTGGAGGGATTGGATCCATTAAAATGATCTAGCTGCATGATATTCCCAAGTGTGGGAGGAATTTGTCAGTAAAGATGCAACATGAGGAGTATGAAGGGATCTGTTGTATCTTTTCTTGATTGGAAAGTGTGGAAGCAACCCCATAGGTGAAGCAAAAATATTTTTGTTCCCTTCTACAATCAACTTCTACTAGATAGAAAGGTATTTGGTCGAGACTGCAGTGGTTGCAATGTCCCTCTATTCACCTTATTTTCACATCGTGAAGAGGATAAACTCTTTGGTATGAGAGATTAATTTTTGACATTGTTTTGTCGAGATAGTAGTCGGAACTACCTCTGGTATCCCATAGAGATGACCTGGAATAACTTGGTTAGCATGTATTTTCACCAGTTGATAGGTACACCATTCTTAGTGAATGATTCCATTGGAATGGTTCTAGAGTACACTCACCCTTTGTGTATTTTCAAATCCCCTTCCCTGCAATCAAGTAGGAATCCATGCAGACTTTCTTTTCATTAATTGGCACTATGTGTGCTCCTCAAACTCCATGAAGTGTACAATATTTTTCATATAGGCGTAGTTCCTCCTTATTCTTACCATTCTTTCTATATCCTTGGAATCCTTTGATGACATCTTGGCCCTGCATGAAAAACTCAGTTAGAATATGGATGTCATCCACATGGATTGGATAGGCCTAGTCTAACTAGAGGGTATTGTTTTGCACTCTACTGATCATAAATTTGGTGCATCATCCAGTACCTAATATAGGCAGGTCGTGAAGACATAGAAAAGTGGAATCCCACAAGGGAATGTAGTCAGGATTCCACTGCCACTAGAATTATCTGTCAGGAAATGTAGAGAAATCCATGAAGGCATTGGTGGCCATGTGTGGGAATTTTGTGGCATCAGTAAAATTGAGGTCGACCAACCTGGTTTGTTTGACCTCCCATGTAGTTCACCTTGAAAAATGACCTGTGAATCAATAAAATCCACTGGAACATTAGTTCTGAGAACCCCTTGACTAGTTGTGTGATTCATTGGAATAGGGAGACGCTTGTAAACAAACAACACTAGGGGAAAAATTCGTGGACGCAGGCTTACAGAGTGATCAAGAGGCTCTAGAACTAAATCTATAATGAGCACAATGAGAAAACAAAAACATGAATCCATCGGCCAAAGGTATGTTTATAATCAATATGTTGAAGGTGATGTGATGACCATGCATTGAATTCTATAGGGTGACAAAAGTAGGCATTAAATTCAACTAAATCCTTTGAATGTGGAAACATCCATGATGTGATTGGGGAATATAAATGCATAAATGGAAAGATGGGAACATGATGGAAGATCAAGTTAGGAAAGTAATTATTGGGTAGTTGGTTAACCAGAAAAAGGATGTACAATTGGTAATATTTAATTGATTATGACATGTAGAGACATGAGAACGAACAAAAAGGTACTAGGGAATTTTAACGACCCAAATGATGACACAAGTTCATGGAATTAAAACTTCGACAACATTAAGTACGAGATGATGTGATTAAGAATTCCCGGACCACAAAGGTGATATCCTAGTTGGATGAAATGAAAATTACTACTAGACTTGAAGGGTTGGTGATAGATGGACATGTCACCATTTTATTGAATAAAATGGAAACAAAAAAAACAGAATTAGGAATCCTACCTATAGAACACACTCCCAAAGACAAGAGCATACCAAAAACGTATTTATGAGGTAGAAAGGTAGAGATTTAGGCATGCACCATTCACGCAGTTGGGTCGAAGAATTCCATCGAATTGTGCAAATTTGATATCTCCAGAGTCACATATTTCAACAACTATGAAAGGACCAAGCCAATGCATCTGTAATTTTCCCGAATGTTTCCAATACTTCTTGTCATATAAGATCACAAGGTCACTTTGTGCAAATGATTTATGATTTGTATGTCGCTCATTCTAGGATTTTTGTCTGGATTTATCAATATTCTGATGAAAATATGCCAAGAATCTAGCTTCCTCAAGTTACATTAGTTCCTCAACACGCTCAGTAAGGGATTCATCATCTATCATCTTAGTAGATTGCACAATGAATAGACTTGGGGTGAGAAACTCAGCTGGCACAACTTCTTCCCTACCATATACCAGTTGAAAAGGAGTGTACATGTTTAATCAATTTGTCGTAGTCCTATACGCCCATAACACAACTTGAACTTTCTCATCTCAGTCATCTCGATTTGTGAAACAAAATTTAGTCATCCCCATATCCAATATTTTATTAAATTCTTCCACTGTTATGTTTTCCTATAGATGGTAGGGACTACACTTATGATTCTAAATCATAAATTCTCTTGTAAGGGTTGTAATAGTCTAATTGAGAAAGTGGGCTCCTTGATCACTAGTAAGGTTCCCAGGACAATCCAACCTGGTAATAACATTTTCAAAAATAAACCATGTGGTGGTGGCTATACAGAAATCATGAACATCCTCCACTTCATCTCATCGAGTCAGATAATTAGTTGTAGTAATTATGAATATTTCATTTGAATGCTTACCAGGAGGATTGATTGGACCTATGAAATTGACAACCCATTTTTCAAAGGCTTGTAGTGCTTTGACAGGGTGTAGAGTTAAATCATCACAATGATATGGATTTCCCACTCTCTAACATACATTACATGCCTGAGCATATTCCTTATCATATTTAAACATTGTAGGCCACCATATTCTTGCTTGTAAAATATTTTTGGCAGTAGTCTTGCCTCCAATGTGTTCTCCCACAACTACACTTTGACCTTCCCATAGAATATGAGGTATTTCATGGTCTAGCACACAGTGTTGCAAGATATTATCCAATCCCAATTTGTATAATCGGCCCGCAATTAGTTGATAAATTGTTGCATGAACCATGATGTGCCTCTTCTAGGTAACGAAATATCCTTCCGGCATAGCACCTGTAGTCAAGAATAGGGAAATGTATGACAGATAATTAGGAATATCCTCAATACAAAAAATATCTACATCGGAGAGTTGATCATCTATAACTCCACCACTTTCTCCTAAATGTAGTATCAACAAATTATATGGCCCAACATTTGGTTTACTGGGATTGACAATGACCTCAAAAAAGAACTCTTGGAATAACAAAAACCATATGCAAATTCGACCTTCTAACATAGAACTTTTAACCAGATACTTAAAATTAGAGTGTTCAGAAAAAAACTTAAAATGATTTCCTAAAAAATAATGTCTAAACTTTTTTAAAGAATAAACTATTTCCAAACCTTCCCTGTCAATTGTAGTATAGTTGCGCTCAACTTGGGAAATATTTTTGTTGGAAAAGTAAACAAGATGATCAATATATCCATCTGTAGATTGTGCTAGGATATCACCCAATGCAATTGAAGAGGCATCAATGTAGACATGGAACTCAATTTTCCAATTAGGATAAGTTAAAATAGGTGTATTACTCAACTTCTCTTTGAGCAAGTCAAATTATTTATCACAATATTGAGTCCAAAAAAATGTTTCAGATTTATTCAGTACTTGTTCCAAACGTGTAGTTATATGTGTGTAATTCATAATAAACTTGTGATAGTATATAGTATGGAACAAATCAATTCACAACTATTTTACAGTGATAGGAGACATATTTAGAATTATTGCAACTTTTGTAGGATCGACTAACACTCCTTCCCTACAAACTATATATCCTAGAATATTCCCAAAAGGTACATCTTCTCATATTAAGGGGAATTTTTAGATATCTTCAGTGGTCCAAAATCAATAATAATAACCCAATGTGATCCTTGAGTAATTCGTACATGGTCCAATCATCTGGGTAGGCCTCAATAAATTTATGAATGAAATCATGAAATACTGTGATCACAACCTAAGAGAAAACTAATGGGGAATTCTTAAGCCCCCAAATCATAACATTATAGGAAAATTATCCCCACTCGGTAGTGAAGGTAGTGATTTTCTTGTCTTATTTGGCGATTTGAACCTGGTGGTATCCAGAAAAACCATTTGTGAAGGAATATGCTTCATTTCCTGCTACTTAATCCAGTACCTCATCACTAAGGGGGGTAGGAAATGGGTCATGTACACAAGAAGAATTCATGATTCTTTAGTCCACGCATCATATATTGTCCATACCTTCCTTGGTTTGTATGATGATAGGATTGATCCATTTAGCCTCATCGATAGGGAAAATCAACCCAACTACCAACATCCTATCAATCTCCTTCTTCACATTATGTTTGAATTTGGGTTTCAAATGGTATTACCTATGTTTAGTTGATCTTGATTCAATATTTAACTCTATCCTCATCTCCCCTAAATATCCCTTAATACATTTTAGTTCTAAATATTTTGCAGGGAATATGTTCTCATATTCCCTCAACAAAGCATGTGTCTCTATCATGGTATGATCGTCCCAGTAATCCCCTATGGAAGCTAGATTAGGGTGGTCCTCACTCCCTATGTTTCTTTTTTACAACTTTAGGGGTTGGGAATAACAAATATTAACATCATCCGAATTATTTTCGTGCACAACTCTAGTGCCTTTTGATTCGTTAAATGTCAAATTCCTAACATCTTCTAGGTCTTTGATGTCTCTTGGGTATTCATCCATTTTGTTACAAGTCACAGGTATTCGGGAAAGGGTTGGGTAAAGGATATAACGAAGGAGGTATTCATGTTCATAACAGACAGTGTGAGAATTTATCATCTCAACTTCATCAATAAAAAGAAATTTCTTAATATGTTGCAAAGCTAAATTGATTTCAGGGGACTTACCTAACAATAGTAAGTCTTGGAAGAACTGGATTTGCCGGAATTCCCAACGAGTGGTTTGGATTTGATATTCCTCATGTACATACCAAGTGGTTGGAATTTTTCCTAAAATGTGAATAAACTGATGCACCCAAAATTGGGAAGGAAAATGTGCAAATACCCATAAATGAATAGAATGTGCAACACGCTTCCTTGGATCAGAAAACCCATCATATACTACCAAAATTGAGGTCGAACTATTGGGTTCCCAATATTTATTTAGTTAAGATCGATAAAAACATAATTCTAATAATCCCAATTTATTCCCAATAGAGCTAGGTATGGGTCCTTCTCCCCCATGATTTTTATAACCTCAAAGTCAACCATTGTCTTAACTCCAAATAAGTCCACTTCAACATTTTGCAGACACCCAACATGATAGATACAATATTGATTGGAAATGTATAATTGAATGAGAGAATAGAAAATCTTGGGCTTACCCATGGCCTCCTAGGTTTTATTCAGTAGTATGTTGATGTCAGACCCCAAATCTAACATAACATCATTAATCTCATAGCCATCGATGTGAGTATTTAGTGTGAGTTACCTTCTGGATCTCTTCTTCCTCCTATGTATTATACCTGTATTTCTCTTTGGAATATGAAAAATAATCAGCTCTTCTGGGTTCCCTTCAATCGCTAAAGTCCCCTTGAGTGTGTTATGCAACTCCTTGGTGAATTTTTCATCATCTATAATGTCAGAAAATAATCGGAGCCACAATTCAATAGTCTGCAAGGGTATAGCTTGAGGATCTATTTGTTCCAAAAACAAATCCTTTATTTTAACTTGAAGCTCATGGCTCAATTATGTAGGTGTCAGTATTGCAGGATTAATAGTCCATTCGAATATCTCGATAGTGTCCTTAAAGAACTGTTTTGTAGAAGGGGGTCATATTTAACATCTTCTAGTACCTTCTTTCGGATCCTGATTTGAGTCAAGTTGTCAACATCGACACCATTCCTTGTTCCTCCTTGAGTAATAATATTAGTATTGAGTTCCTTTTCTTTAGTGAGAAGTCGAGGCTTAGAATTTACCAAGTTGGCACCTGTCTATCTCGTGAAATATTCCCACTTTGCAATCAAATAATTTAAATACTTGATGGCATGGTTTTTTTTTTCTATAGTGGGCACAACAAGGACATATTGGAAGAGGAAAATCTCTAGTGAGATGTCCCTGCTCATTGCAATTATAACACTTAGTTGGTCCTCCCCCATTGTTTTGTTGGTTGTGGAGCTTGATTATCTTGTTGATTCAGAGGTATTTGTTTCCATCCATGTTTATACCCCATGAAGACTATACACTCCTCTATGCGGGGATGTTGTAGGGGGGCCTTGCCCCCCCTTGCAGGGCTCGGGGGCAAAGCCCCAAAAGGAAAAAATTACTTGTAAATGTGTATTATAATTTCATAGTAAATCTGGAATGTTCATTATAAGGTCACAGATCTAATGGTATAAGTTATGCTAGGGTTTTTTTTCCTAGAATGAAGCCGTCTTTTATGGGGGAATTATACTACGATCGTGGATCATTGTGAATATTGTATTTTAAGAGAGGAGACTGTGAGAGAAATAAGAGGAAGTTACAGAGAGTGTGTTGTAGGTTGTATCCCTTCATTTTCCTAGATAATAAAAATGAAGGACCTGTAAATTTCTCTAGTGGACATAGCCCAAACTGGGTGAACCACATATATATGTGCCTTTATTGTGTTATGTATCTTATGTATTTTATTTTCTTATTTTTTTATTTTATTGTTCCGCGATCCTTTTTTTCTAACATCTTGTATCAAAGAGAAAGGTAACTCATGGGAAAAGATGGTTCTTGGTTTGAGTGGGAGCAATGGCGGAAGATGGAAAGTTTAGGGTCGATAAATTTAACGGCCAAAAATACCAGTTATGGAAGATGCAAATGGAGGATTGTTTATATCAAAAGGATCTATTCCTACCATTGGGAGGAATAAAAAAGAATATGACGACCATGGAGGATGAATAATGGGAGGTTCTTGACATAAAGGCACTAGGAACGATACAGCCGAGCCTGGAAATGTCGATAGCTTTCAATATTTCAAAAGGAATAACAACGAAGGAGTTGATGGACACATTGGCTAAATTGTATGAAAAACCCTGAGCGTCCAATGAGGTATTTCTAATGAAGATATTATTTAATATGAATATGTTAGAAGGTGGGTCTATTGTATATCATTTAAATGAATTTAATATGGTTACTAATCAACTAAGTTATGCAAAGTTGGACTTTGATGATGAGGTCAGGGATCTTCTAATCGTGTGCTCATTTCTAGAAAGTTGGAATGGCTTGGTCATGGATGTAAGTAACTCTCTCTCTAGTTTAAACACTCTAAAATTTGATGATGTTGTTGGTGTTATCCTTAGTGAGGAAATGAAACAAAAAAGTGCATGTGAGACATCAGGTAATGCATTACACACGGATAATATGGGAAGAAAAAGGATAGAGGAAAGGGATCAAGGAACCACGATAATTCTAGGAAGGGAAGATCCAAATCCATTATGGGAAAGATAGAGTGTTGGAATTGATGGAAGAAAGGACATTTGAAGAAATATTGCAGAGCTACAAAGAAATAAAGAGATGGAAAACATGAGAAAAATCAGAAAGCAAATGTAACAGGTGATGTGTTACAAGATGCTTTGATTCTTTCTGTAGATAATATTTCTATGTCTTGGGTAGTAGATTCAAGGGATTCATTTCATGCCACACCCCATAGGAAAAATTTTCTAGATTATGTTCAAGGTGATTTTGGACAAGTTTATTTGGGTGATGATGCACCATGCAAAATTGTTGGAATAGGAAAGGTAAAAATAAAGCAACTGAATGGAAACCAACGGTTGTTGAAAGAGGTAAGACATGTTCTATATCTAAGGAAAAATACAATTTCAATAGGGCAGTTGACAAGTGAAGGTTGTATATCCATATTTACATATAAGGTGTTGAAGGTCACCAAAGGATCACTGGTGATAGAAAAAGGAGAGAAGGTAGGTACATTGTATTTATGTACCAGTAATATTGGATCTTCTATGTCTTTAGATTATACAGGAGTGGATAGAACACTATGGAATCATAGGCTTGGACACATGAGTGAGAAGGGGATGCAGATACTTCACAAAATAAATTTGTTTCCAGATATTAAACAAATTGATTTGGATTTCTGTGAGCACTGTGTTTATGGAAAACAAAAGAGAGTCAAGTTTCTTAGAGTTGGAAAATAAAAGAAGAGTGAAAGGTTAGAGCTTCTGCATACAAATGTATCGGGGCCATATCATGTATCATATCTTGGTGGCTCTCTTTATTATGTTAATTTTATTGATGATGCAACTAGAAAAACTTGGGTTTATTGCATTCGACAAATATATGATGTTTTGATACTTTTAAGAAATGTAAATCTTTGGTTGAGAATGAGAGAGGAAAAAGGTTGAAGTGTCTCATATCACACAATGGAGGTGAATATTGAAGCAAGAAGTTTGTTGATTAATGTTCATACCATGGGATTCATAGAGAGAAAAAATTTCCAGGAACACCACAAGAAAACGGTGTGTCAGAAAGGATGAATAGGAAAATCATGGAGTGTGCAAGGAGTATGAGATTGCATGCTGGGTCTCCCTTATAGTTTTGGGAATATGATGTAAATATTGTTTTTTACTTAATAAACATAGGAACTTCAAGCTCTTTGGATGGTGGAATTCTAGAGGAGGCATGGACAGGTAAAAAGGAAAATATTATTTTTTGAAGACTTTCGGTTGTGAAGCATTTGTCCATATTGATAAATAAAATAGAACAAAGCTTGAGGAAAAATACAAGAAGTGTAACTTTATTGGATACGGTGTTAATGATTTTGGTTATTGCTTATGGGATTATGAAAATCACAAAATCATTAGGATTAGAGATTTCATATTCAATGAGAAGTTCATGTACAAAGATCAGTTGCAGGGAAAGAAACAGGAAAAAGAAAAATCAGAGTAAATAGTTCTTGATGAGATCATTGAAAAACAAATTCCAATGGTACCATAAAATAAAAATGTACAAAAACAGGAGAAGCAGGGACTTCAAACTCCTACAATTATTTTTAGAAGATCTACCAGGTTAAGTAGACCCCCTGAACGATACTCTCCTTCATTGTATTATTTATTGTTGATTGATTCTCGTGAACCAGAATGTTCTGAAGAGGCAATGTAGGTAGACACTACAAAGAAGTGGGAGCAAGGCATGAAAGGGGAAATGGACTCCTTGGTAAATAACTAGGCTTGGGCCTTGGTTCAATTCCCTACAGAAAAAAGAACATTGTAGAATAAATGGGTTTACAAGTTGAAGGAATAACATGGAGGAAAAAAATGGTACAAGGCAAGACATGTTGTAAAGGGGTTTGCACAAAAGAAAGGTACATATTTTGATGAAATATTTTCTCATGTTTTTAAGATGACTTCAATTAGGACTATTTTAAGTCTTGACGTAGTAGAAGATTTGCATCTTGAATAGTTAGATGTAAAAACAAATTTTCTCCATGGGGATTTGGATGAAGAGATTTATATGTAGTAGCCACATATGTATGAGGACGAAGGGAAAGAAAATTTGGTGCACATGTTGAAGAAGAGATTGTATGGCCTAAGAAAATCTCTAAGGTAATGGTATTTGAAGTTTGATAGGTTTCACTATTAAATTTGAACGTTTTTGCGACAAAGTAGAGACGAATTTTCATCAGCATAGAGTCATTTTTGTGACCAAGATGATTTTTTTTTTCGCTGGAATAGGGAAAAGTTTGGATAGCGACAAATGTTAGTCGGTAGAACGACTAATATTAGTCACAAAAGTGACCAAGACAACCATGTCAAACTTAGTCAATACACCACTATGAGTCGGTAGAACGATTAACAGGTTGGTCTCTCTAGCGACTAACAGGTTGGGGTTTGCGACCAATTGGCAATACTAGCGACGAACATGTTAGTCACTTGACCGGCTAACAGGTTGGTCGCTCTAGTGACTAACAGGTTGGAGTTTGCGACCAATAGGCAATACTAGCGACGAACATGTTAGTCACTCGACCAACTAACAGGTTGGAGTTTGCGACCAATAGGCAATACTAGCGACAAACATGTTTTTTGCTCGACCGACTAACAGGTTGGTCTCTCTATCAACTAAGAGGTTGGTGTTTGCGACCAATTGGCAATACTAGCGATGAACATGCTAGTCGCTAAAGCGACCAATGTTGTGGTTTAAAAAAAAAAAAAATTATTCCATTCAACACAGGATCTCAACTAAATTTGATAATAGGTATTTAAGTGTGTCCAATCATGATGGTCATTTAATTGTAGGATCTTAACTAAACCTTGATTTTAAAATGGGTTGGATGATATGGTGGAACCATGTGAAAGGAGAACTTGATCAAACAATGCAATAAATCAAACAAATTGACAATATGTAAGTTGATAGAGTGAATACCATGTTTGAGG
>JASDQU010738385.1:48986-62497 GCA_032191745.1 Picea mariana | reverse complement strand
TAGGGTTTTTCAAGAGAAGTGTCATCTTCATCATTGAAAATTGAATAAACACCCATATATTCCTCAATAAAGTTTACATTTGATTGAGGAACCTTTTCAATGTACGGTGAAATTCATCCTTCCCTTAACACGATTACGTTCTTCCCATTTCTAGGAATAGAAAAATGAGAACCATCTAAAGATAAGAAACCACTTGTTAAAACTTTCCAGTCTATACCCAAAATGATTGAATAATTGCTAATGGGCATGTCAATGACTTGTATATTCAAATTGGTTCTCATTTCTAGACGAGTGTAGAGGATAAGAGTTACATATTTAATCTCATGGATCATATATTACTGCTTATTATTATAGCACAACATGCTTCTTAGATTTTCATTTGTATAAGAGAGGCCAAGTTTCTCCATAATAATATTGGAAATTACACTAGGTCTAGACCCGCCTGTTGAGGAAAAGATATAAATTATCCTACTCAAGCATTTTAGAATCTTGCCTAGCTAAGACAAGATAGTCGAGAATGTCACCCTATGTTTTATAGCCTCAACAATATTTTCCCAATCCACAAGTATTTTTTTTTTGTAAGTTAGGAATTATATTAAAACCTATGAAGAAGAAAAAATACATATGTCAAGCTATCAAAGGCGGCTATGATAACATTGCCCTGGTGGGAAACCAATGCTACCACATGGCTGAATATTCAAAGTGTTCATGAAAAACTTGCAGAGCTATGAGAGATAGAGATATATAGTGCCATGCAAGGCAGAGATTCTATATTCTAGAATGAACAGACCAAACCCAAAAAATTGGTCATTTGCTAAGACCAAAAATTCCTAAAACTAAATGGCCACGCAAGGAAAAACACTTATGAATTATACTAACTGAAAACATAGAAAACAGGAAGCCTGAGCCATAAGGAATTATCCAATGCCAGGGTCGAACCTTTGCTTAGAGAAATCCTTATGCACATGCATGGTGTCTCTGTCAAGCTTATCTCTGTCCGAGATAGCCTGCCTGAGGTTCTGAAGGAATGTCATCAGAAGGTCCACATGGCGCCATAGCTCTATTTCCTTGTGCTACATCTCATTGTTGACAACCTTGATGTCCTTGATTCCTCTCTTAATGAAATCCAGGGACTCCTCGATAGTGTCCCTTGATACGTAACGGGAGAAATCTGAAGAGAGAGAAGGAGTAAGTGGAGACTTGCAGGAGGGAGTGGGAGAGTTGGAGGAGGAGGAGGAGGTGGAGGGTGGTGGGGGGGATAGACTAAGCTTGGGATCAAAGACAAGGGAGTTTACAAGAATTTTGAACCATTCAACTCGGCAAGCAAAGGGATTTGATAACGAAGATAAGTCTGGAGTGTTGTCTCATGTAGCCAGAACATAAGTGAAGGAGGGAGTGGGAGAAAAAATAGGCATTGGGGTGGAGGCGGACTCAGTTTCTGGAGGAGAGCCATGCCCTCTTGCCCCCCTTCCTCTAGTCACATACCAGGTCGTGCCCCTCTTCGACTTGCCCCTAAATCGAGGCATATGAATAGCCATCTGAAACCAGATGAGGAACGCGTGAGGAAAGTGAGAATGGTTTCTCAAAGAGCATGAACCCAGCTAGACGCAATGACACAAAAGAATCAGTGGAGATATGTTGGGTGTCGAGGGCTAGGTGCACTGCAAAATCTCAAGCCAGAGGAGAAGGACAACACCAAACTCCAGAGGAGGCCGTGACTTTTGAGGCCAAGGGCTTGAATGATCCTTGGTGCTCCATGAAATAGGCCTAAAACCACCATGTCGGGACGGGTGATTGGATTGTGACTTCGTCCATCCCATAACCATTAAAATTCCCACGAACAGAGTCACCAAGTCATAACATCAAGATGAAGGTGAGTGAAAGAGGAGGAGAGGCAGCCAGGACTTTAAATTCATGAGGTAATGGTAGAGGGTGAGTGTGCCTGTGCTGGATCCAGGTGGTAGGAGATTTGGCTAGATTTCCTCCCCTCTGTTTGTCCACCTGTTGTGTCCATAAACACCCCATCTGGGACCCAATCCACAAGTATTAATTACAAGGTTTTACGCTGATTTTTTTTTATAAAAAGAATGTTGCAAAATAACATAAAAAAATTATATAAGATTTTAAAAAATCTACAGATTACAAAAAGTGAATGTGGAGATAAAAAAAAAAAAGTAACCAAGTCACAGTTACACACAAATGAGACAGAATAGCAATCTACTTTATTTCATTCCAAGAAATCAAAAGTGTTTTTCTCTTTACAAAACCCCTATGAGGGCATGGACCAAAGTCTAATTTAGAAATCCCCAATGAAAACCATACAAAAGGACTCTGACAAGAAGTAAAAACTGAACTTTATAATCTAGATCATCTTTCCATAGACTGCTGCCAATTTGACTCTGCAAAATATCCTTTATCAACTATGAAACTTAATCCATAATCAAACAAGTATACATAGACTATCAAGGATGGATCAACACCTCTAAAACAAGCATCTAAATGATTTGGTTCAGTTCTAAACCTTACTGTCTACAATAGGACCCTTTTTTCAAAAAGAGAATTAAGCTTTGAATGAACTCAAGAATGAATGAAAAATGGAATTATCTCATGAAATCAAAAGAGAAAACCTTAGTCTTGCTTTCTCCTTCTATTCTCCCCTTTGTTTCTTCTTCTCATTTAGCTTTTATGTCTTCCAAATAAGTTGAGGTAGTTCAACTACTTTATTTAGTTAAGTTAGTTTAACTTAACTAATTTAGTTTAGGAGAAATAATAATAATAATAATAGTTAAGGGTCTTTATTTAATAATAACTAGGTAGGTGGGACCCCTTGTGACTCCATTCTTTTATTTTTTTCAAATAATAAAATAAAACGCATTTGGATAATCATTTAAACACATGCCACCTTGTAACTCCCTTAAATACCTTCAAAATTTGAATATTTAGATATAAAAAAAAATTCAAATCATATCCAAAAATATGTAAATGTCCACATTTTCCCAAAAAATAGCTTGTTGTCCAAAACTTTATATAGAACATTGTATTCATCAACTCAATCATAAAACACATAAATTAAAAGCCATATTTTCCACTCTAAGAGGCAATATTTTTTTTTATCATTTTTGTCCCCCTTTGACTTCCCGGAAGTAGCCTTTGGTTGATTTGAACCTTGAGGTTGTATCTCACTAATAACATGGGAACAATCATCCTTTAGATTCATATGGGAGGATACTAATTTTGAAGAGTCATTTGAAGGAGAGGAAGGGGAGGCAACAACTTTACCTTTATCTTGGACATGGGGCACATTCGTTTTAAGCCTTGTACTAGCATGAGAGGATTGAAAAGGTGAATGCACAGGGGGAATATGAACATTAGGATTTATAGGTGGTGGAGGGGGTAATGAAAAATTGGGCCAGCCACGATGGTGAGAGATAGTTGGGTTGACAATATCTTGCTATCCATCATTTGCAGGGACTTCTAGTTGCATGGACACATGAGGAGGCACAGGAATACCAGGGATGTTTTGAAGCTAGAAGGGAGGTCTCTTTGGTCGAGGTTATACTATCCCTTTCCCAATCCAATTAAATAACCCATGTTGGAACAACTGGTTCAATTCCTAGGAATCAACATCAAAATATATGGAGAATATAAGCCTTCTAGGCCCCCTGTTCCAGTTTCCTCTTCCTCTATTATTTCTGCCATGGTTACCCCTACTAAAGAAACTCATCCTTTATGTAGAAATTCATCATTAACTAAGCCCTTAATAGACCATACATGACATTCTTCTTGCATGAAACAAAATTTGGCTCAAAAATTGACATGAGATGCATGCAAATCCATCCATAAAATCTATTTAATAATTTCCAAGTGAGCAGGGGGGGACAGGTTTCATGGGACATATGAAGGGAGTGTAATGAGTGAAAGGTGGTATAATGAGGGGGAATAGACACATGAATACTGCTCAACAATTCATTAAATAACTTAACAATGTAATATATACCAAAAATATCAGCTGCCAACCATTGTTGTGTTATTTCTTTCGTCGTTGTTACACAGAGTTTTTAAATTTATTTTACAGAACATGGCTTGTTAAAATTAAATTGGGATCATGAGGGGGATGTAATGAGAGAAACGTGGTAGCATGAGAGGGAATACAAATGGATATTTTTCATATAAAAATAAATTAAATAAAACAATCAAACATAACTATGTTCATACCTCCACAATTCAATCAACATTCACTTTTCTAAACCATCATCTAAACTGTCACTTCTTTTACAAATTGCTTGTTGACTTTCAAAAAAACAATTCATATGCTTATAAATACTCAATTTCAGTAGCCTTTGCATCCATATAAACTTATACAAAAGTCATAATAAAAACATTGCCATTTATATGATAAACACAACAACCTTTTGAGAAACAGTCATTTATATTCCAATGCTAAATCCTTTTCTTTATAAAACCAAATAAAAATATGCACAGTGATTCCAACCATCCACATCCAATATTTATTCTTTAAACTCAAATACTAACCACCATTTGTTGATTTTCCAAACATTGTTCGACATAATCAGCTGGGCATTAAAACTCATAATCGGGCCTCAATCCATTCACACACATGTGTTATTCCAATATAATCAACATAAGTATTGATTTGAAATAGAATTCAACCAATAACATGCAACTCTGAGCCTAATATTCTCATAAATTTAACATGTACAGACTTCTTTAAAAAAAAATCGAACAAGAAACAAAGCCAAATCGTGCCCAATAAACCAAGCACACATAGTGCTCTTTACCCTTGACTGGATTTGCAATGATATTAAGATCATAATTAGGTTTTAAACACGACGCACAAAGAGTAATAACATATGGATAAATCAAAGGAAAAAGTTCTTGAAGACGTAGGCAACTCATTCCCTTTTCAAATTTACCATATACATATAACCTTTAACAATATTATTGATAGTGAGGGTTATCAAATAATAGTCATCCACCTTCAACAGAGAGCGAAAGGAAACAAACTCTTAAAATCACTGTAAAATGAATGCCCAAGCACAACCCATGGCCAACCATTAAAGTTATGGGTGATGTTAAACCCGAATGTGCAATGTTTTTCATGCAACAATGATAATGAGGAAAATGCCATGATAACTAATAGATTGAGACTTGGCCAAGACAAGGAAATAAATTTTAAAAGTTCACATTACAACCTAGAGGAAAAACCAAACACGGAGATGAAAATGAAGTGGTAAAACTTAACAAAAAGGCTGGTTGTAATACTTATGCACAAAGCTCAGAGCTTGCCAAATCAAAAACATAAATTTACATAGAGAACCAGAGCCAAAAAATCAAGCCGACCGAGCATGCCTCTCTTTCTATTTATCCAATAAACCCACACATAGATTACACACAAAAAAGTATATCCATTCCTCTTTTCCAAAATTCCAACCATCATAATATTCACCAAAAGAAACCATAAGCACAACACCAATACACAGTCCAAAAAGCTTAAGAAAAATACAGACCTCAAGCAATTCTGAGCCAAAAATCGATTAATAATGTAAAGTAACCATCATGGATGGAAGAATAAGGAACCATACCTGGAAAATATTGCTCGAGGGAGAGAGTTAGATTGTATCCTCCTTCACAACCAAAAATTGTGGAGCATCAACAACCACCAGAGCCCAAAAACAAAATGCAAGTATCGCTAGGGTGACGGGCCTTGACGGTTGTTTGAGTGACGTGCAATAAATTCACTTCACTTCCTTCCCCACCCTCATTCAATTCAACATACAATCCAACCAACCCACCATAACACTAAGCATTAATCAACCACATATTGCATTTCCATATCACAACATTCATAGTGCACCACCCTAAGTATTGTCAAACTCTTTTAAAAATAACCATGTTCTATAATGTTACCCCATGTGATTCACACATAATGTTTAACAAAGCACTTAAGTCTAGCAGAGAAGGATTATACACCCTTCTTTTGTCACAATTACATATAACATTAGGGCTTGTTTATACACCCTTCTTATTTGAAAAATCTCCCATATCATCCTTTTTCAATATCATAAGTAAAACAACTAATCCAAATTGCAATGTCAAAACAAAACTGATAATGATCCTTTTATCCATAGGGAAGCCTTAATGTAATTTGCGAATGGACATCAAAACCATCCAGTGCCACACAATAATCAACCATCAACTTATGTCATCATAACATTTTAAACCATAATTTGAAACATCGAACTGAAGAAGAATGTGTTGTTATCATCAAAATAGCAACAAAATATAAGTGCAACATATCCACCATAGCACCACAAGCCTACAAGGGGGTCCCACCTACTAGTTTATTATTAATATAAATAAATAATAGATCTTAGAAATCATTTCTGAGCAGTATTCATCATTGTGATTTTTAAGTATCAACAAACTGGCGACTCCACAAGGAAATCTATTTCCAATAGATTCGGAACTCATATTGTATGGTTTCGTAGACCAGGTTAAAATTAGATCAAGGAAATATACATCAGAATGATTATGCAGCAGGAGGAAGTGAGTGGTTTGAGATTTTGGGAATAACTCATGCAAAGTGTTACGTATGAGGGGATTATCCCTGTATGCATAACATTTGATTAATCATAGTGAAAGCATTCTTTGCTTCAAGGAGAAAAAAATTTGGTGTGCTCTTTTTATATTCTCGAGCGGAGGGAAGAAAAGGAAAGAAGAAAATATGCATTAAAAAAAATCAATTATCTTATCTAACAACACTACTAGAAGAAGATAGAAATTGCAATGATGTCTTCAAGGAGGGACATCATGACAGATGTGTAACCTGATTGTTATTAATTAACAATACTTGCAGAATAACATTGTTGTGGAAAAACTGATCCAGAATTTTATTTCTAACAAGAAAAGAAGTTTATAAAAACAACATAAATGAAACAACAGAAAGAAATAAACAACAAAGAAAAATCAAAGCAATGAAACAAAACTATAGTATAAGATTAATTCCATATAGTAGTTAAACTTTCAAGCTCGTTCCACATAGTGCTTCAAGTGGGAACCGTTGGTGTTGTTAGCACTCTATAAATTTTGTCTGACTGAATAGAAAAACGACATAGGTAATGTTTCAACCTACTTTAGAGTTGGGAACTAGCCTGCTCAACTTATAGAGGGCTCTCTCGTGTCACTTGATATATCTATGAAAATTGATGGCTAGATTTGATTTTTTTTTGGGGGGGGGGTTTATAAAGTTGTTGTCCAAGAAGAGGAGGGACACTCAGGGCTATGGAGTCAAAATTCTAAAATTGAATGAAAACATTGACTGGACAATAGAACTCTCCAGAGGATAAAGGCTAAATGAGGCAAAGAATCTGAGTTGTAAATTGAAATTTGCAGAGTGCAAGAGGAAAGGGGAAAAACAAGTAACTGCATTAGAGGATTAATAAAATGAGTTATGAATTAGTTAGGAAGAAATACACACAGTTTAAATTGTTTCTGTCGAGAGCATCAAGAGATGAATTATGGGATTTTAACTATCCAATTCAAACAAAAGACAATGTAAATGGAATTAAAGAACACATAAAATACATATAATGAGGGAAGACAAAGCTCATATCACCACCATTAGAATATTTTCATAGAGACTTCAAAATCTTCTGCATATGTATTCAATTTAGTCCCGGAAAATTACAATGGAGTTCAGAACAACCAGAATTGTGCCCTTGCACTTCTTCCCATACTTAATACATTGAGAACCTCTATCATTTATACAATTTTGAGTTCCTTTAGTTAGAAATTGATTACAATAGTTGAACTGAAACGTTTCAACTTCTACAATGATTACACATGACAGTTTTTAGAAAAAAGTTTCATGATCCTTGCATATTCCTCTGACGCTCCAGCTCCTTCCTCTGCCACATTCTCTTTGAAATGTCACTTATACTCCTTCAAATATAATTCCATTTATCCATATTCTCATTAAATATTTGGGAATAATATATTTGAAATAAAAATAAATCCCAAATATTTTTCTATCCTATAGAATTAAATTTCCATAATTTAATTCATGCTCGTGGTTATTTTTTAAACTATTTATTTGCTTCTTCCTGTGGTTTTGGAAACCATGTCTTGTTTTTCCCAATTTACCATTTCATTGTAAAAAATATTCACTGTTACCATGTTTTTTCCAATTTACCATCTCACTGTAAAAAACATTTACCGATACCATGTTTTTTCCAATTGACGATCTCACTATAAAAAAACATTTATGTCACCATGTTTTTTCCAATTTACCATCTTTGGTAAAATGCCTTTTGTCTTCTTCTTTTACTTCCGTAAAACCTTTGGATAAAAAATTATCCAAGTCCTGTTTTCACGTGCATCTTCCCATTTGATTCTTTTCAATGGAAATAAACATTAATCTTTGTAAAATTTGAATTTTACCTCTGTAAAACAATTTCACTGTGAGGAAGAATTTCATTTATTAGAAATTCCATAATTGTTATTGGGCTGGAGAAAAGTGGTTTAGAGTTTACCCACTTTTGCCCCGGATATTCACCACGTAAAAACACGTGTCCAATCACCAAAACCAATATGTATGTGCATCCTCCATCCATCCTTTGAATTTTCCACATTATAAATTGAGATTTGTGCCCATGATTTGACGTGATGCCATAAATTAAATATTGGATCAAATATCAATATAAATATATTAATATTAAAATATTTATATTAATAATAATAAACTCCTTTTTCTATTTTCTAAAGACTTTGGACATATGAGGCTTAACACATGACTTTGTGGATAGGATAAGGGTGCTTAATAAAAGGAATATTTTTTATTTTCAACAGGAATATGAAAATAAGGGTAAAAATGAATGAAGTGATGGAACTAAGGGATTTAGATAAGCATTAAGGCTAGGTATAGGTTTGGGATATTTCCCAAATTTTTGACTTATGGAGGACATGACTATTTTGGATGATCAGTTGAGTGAGGGATTTAGGTGATGGGAGCTTGACGGAGCTGGTGAAATTTTTATAAAATCTGAGTTGAAAGATAACACAAGGACAAGATTCTTTAGGAAAAATTAATGCAAATTAGTAGGTGATAACAAGTGCTATAGGAAAGCAATCGCTCTTCCAAGTCCTTTAGAATATAAGAATTAGCACCCAGGACAAAAGCGATTTTAAAAGGACTCAACCATAAATTTTGAAACTTTGAATGCCTTCCTCTATTAGCGTGAGTTGAATCCCACAACAATAATTTCTCATTGACCTTAAATCTGACAACTTTTTCACTTTTATTGAAATATTTCTTCACAATTTGTTGTATTTTCTCTATGTTCTCCAAGGAAAACATCCTTTGTTCTTCTAAAGACAACACTGCATTTATCCTTTGAGGGATATTAGAATAATTCAATTATTCAATATGTAGCATCATTCGTAAAAAATAAATTTCCATCTCGGTAGGCATAATGGCTTCTTGACCATAAACAAGTTGAAAGGGGGTGCAACCTGTGCTCACCTTGGTGGTAGTGTGATATGCCCAAAGGGATTAAGTGAGGAGGGTGTGCCATTGACGAGCCTTATCTTCGATGAGCCTCTTGATAATTCTAACCATATTTTTGTTAGTAGACTCATCTTTCCCATTTCCTTGAGGGTAATAAGATGATGAGGTAAAATGTTTAACTCCCAGTTTAGCTAGAAACTAAGTCATCTTAGCATAAATAAAAGAAGGATCATTATTTGTAATAATATCTAAAGGAATACCAAATATGGAAAAGATATTAGTTTCAAGGAAATAAATAACCTGCTCATCCTGTGAATGCTTAAGTGGGACAACTTCAGTCCATTTTATAAAATAGACTGTGCCTATCAAGATAAAAACATTCCCTGCTGAAGATGGAGGATAAATAGGACCGATAAATTCCATACCCCATTTTGAAAAAGGAAAGTCGGGGAGGAAATGTTGTAGAGGCATGGCAGAAAGATGTTCTTTCCCAACAAACTTT
Source organism: Picea mariana (assembly GCA_032191745.1). Lineage (NCBI taxonomy): Eukaryota > Viridiplantae > Streptophyta > Pinopsida > Pinales > Pinaceae > Picea > Picea mariana. The sequence continues at coordinate 52,469 of JASDQU010738385.1, read as the reverse complement.
TGGCACTTGTCACAAGATCTTGCAAAGTTATAAGAATCACAAAAAATTGAAGGCCAATAGTACCCTTTTCTGATAATTTTAAAAGCAGTAGTTTTAGTAGAAAAGTGGCCACCTACATGAATAACAGGATCTAAAGATCCATGGGTTTCTTGTAAAAAATTATGTTCTTCCTCATTATTTACACAACGAAGTAACATACCATCGACAGATATCCTAAACAAGAAGTCTCCTAAAATGACATATATGGAAGATTCAAGACAAAGCCTTCTCCTTCGATGAGTATCTAAATTATTTGGACACCTATGATTTTGAAAGTAATAAACCAGATATTTGTACCAGGGATGTTCAACTACAGGAAGGATTTGACTGTCAATGTAAAATAGTGTTGACGGAGAGCTATCTTGTTCATTCATTTCTTCACTTGCTTCAGCATGATGAGCTAAGTGAAAGGATAAGTTGTTGGATTACTGAGAGGGGGGGTGAATCAATAATAGATCAATCTGATCCTTTTTAAGCATATAATGCAAGTGTTATATCAATTTAGCATTATCATCCAATATTTTTAGAGTAAATAAACAATGAACAAATGAACAATCATACACATACACAGTACACCAGTTTTTTTACATGGAAACCCAAAGCGAGAGAAAACCACAGAAATATTTTTCATATATGTCTTGAAGAATTACATTCATTGGAAGCACCAACTTCCTTTGTTTTCCAGTTGCAACTGGAAGGAGGCTCCAACCCCCTATTTTCTAAGGCTACAATCTAAGGGAAGCTTCAACTCCCCAATTCTCTGGCTACACAGAAGGAGGCTACAACCCCCTATGTTCTCCAGCTACAACCGGAAGGTGGCTAAAACCACCTGTCCTTGCCCCATCCAACTGCTCTGACATATAAATAGAATGATGGAACCACTGTCACACTATCACTGTGAAATATATTGTTGTAAACCTGCACCAAACAACCTATACCAATAACCTGAACCATGCATCATTTAAATCAACCATGCATCAACCTGTACCTCAACCTATAATCAACTTGTACCATAATAAAGTGCATTAGCCATGTACCAATTATGTATCAATAATGTATCAACTACTCATCAACCGTGACTCATCAAGATGTACCAACATCATCAACTATACACCTCATGTATGTGTCAACTCATCAACTACTTGTCTCAACCATGTCCCCAACATGTACCTCAAACAAAATCCCTCATAAATTTCATCATCCAAAACGGATTTGTAACTCTGTAATATACATGGTGTATCTGAACACGTGGTCTTGATTGTGATCGAAGACGTGTAGTTCCTGGGCCGCTTTTCCTCAATTTTGGGTCACATTCTAGGCCCAAGTTTGACCAGCATCGAACGAAGTGGAATTATGGGTTGAAAAGAAAAATTCTACATTTCCAAATATGAAATCATATTTGGATACCCATTTGAGAGTTGTACACGTGGTCTTGATTGCAAGCGAAGACGTGTAGTTCTTGGGCCGCTTTTTCTCAATTTCGTGTCACATTCTAGGCCCAAGTTTGACACGCCTTGAACGAAGTGGAATTATGGGTTGAAAAGAAAAATTCTTCATTTCCAAATATGAAATCATATTTGGATACCCATTTGAGAGTTGTACACATGGTCTTTATTGTGAGCGAAGACGTGTAGTTCTTGGGCTTCTTTTTCTCAACTTCGGGTCACATTCTAGGCCCAAGTTTGACACGCCTTGAACGAAGTGGAATTATGGGTTGAAAAGAAAAATTCTTCTTTTACAAATATGAAATCATATTTGGATACCCATTTGAGAGTTGTACACATCATCTTGATTGTGAGCAAAGAAGTGTAGTTCATGGGCCGCTCTTTCTTAACTTTGGGTCACATTCTAGGCCTAAGTTTGACCAACCTCGAACGAAGTGGAATTATCGGTTAAAAAAAAAAATTCTTCATTTCCAAATATGAAATCACATTTGGATACCCATTTGAGAGTTGTACACGTGGTCTTGATTGCGAGCGAAGACTTGTAGTTCTTGGGCCACGTTTTCTCAACTTCGGGTTACATTCTAGGCCTAAGTTTGACCAGCCTCGAACGAAGTGGAATTATAGGTTGAAAATTAAAATTCTTCATTTTCAAATATGAAATCATATTTGGATACCCATTTGAGAGTTGTACACATGGTCTTGATTGTGAGGGAAGACATATAGTTCCTGGGCAGTTTTTTCTCAACTTCGGGTCACATTCTAGGCCCAAGCTTGACCAACCTCGAATGAAGTGGAATTATGGGTTGAAAAGAAAAAAATTTCATTTCCAAATATGAAATCATATTTGGATACCCATTTGATATTTTTACACATGGTCTTGATTGTGAGCGAAGTCGTGTATTTCCTTGGCCATTTTTTCTCAACTTCCTGTCACATTCTAAGCCCAAGTTTGACCAACCATGAACGAAGTGCAATTATGGGTTGAAAAGAAAAATTATTCATTTCCAAATATTAAATGATATTTGGATACCCATTTGAGAATTTTTCATGTGGTCTTGATTGCGAGCAAAGACATGTAGTTCCTGGGCTGGTTTTTCTCAACTTCGGGTCACATTCTAGGCCCAAGTTTGACTAGCCTCAAACGAAGTGGAATTATGGGTTGAAAAGAAAAATTCTTCATTTCCAAATATGAAATCATATTTCGATACCAATTTGAGATTTGTACACGTGGTATTGATTTCGAGCAAAAATGTGTAGTTTCTCAACCACTTTTTCTCAACTTCGGGTCACATTCTAAGCCCAAGTTTAACCAGCCTCGAACGAAGTGGAATTATGGGATGAAAAACAAAATTCCTCATTTCCAAATATGAAATCACATCTGGATACCCATTTGAGAGTTGTACACGTGGTCTTTATTGCGAGCGAAGACGTGTAGTTCTTGGGCCGCGTTTTCTCAACTTCGAGTTACATTCTAGGCCCAAGTTTGACATGAAGTGGAATTATGGGTTGCAAAGAAAATTTCTTCATTTACAAATATGAAATCATAATTGGATACCCATTTGAGAGTTGTACACGTGGTCTTGATTGCGAGCGAAGACGTGTAGTTCATGGGCCTCTTTTTCTCAACTTCGGGTCACATTTTAGGCCCAAGTTTGACTAGCCTCGAACGAAGTGGAATAATGGGCTGAAAAGAAAAATTCTTCATTTCCAAATATGAAATCATATTTGGATACCCATTTGAGAGTTGTACACATGGTATTTATTGGGAGCGAAGAAGTGTAGTTCTTGGGACGTTTTATTCTCAAATTCATTTCACATTCTAGGCCCAAGTTTGACCAACCTCAAACGAAGTGGAATTATGGGTTGAAAAGAAAAATTCATCATTTCCAAATATGAAATTATATTTGGATACCCATTTGAGAATTGTAAATGTGGTCTTGATTGCAAGTGAAGACGTGTAGTTCCTAGGCTGGTTTTTGTCAACTTCGGGTCACATTCT
>JASDQU010738384.1:153867-167097 GCA_032191745.1 Picea mariana | reverse complement strand
ATTCTGCAATAGGACAAGTTTTTTTTTTTTTATAAAAGAGTTGGTAAGACAAGCAAAAGAAGGAAACAATTAGGAAATGGAGTCAAAGCCTGAACTTCAAAATATTGAGTCAATAATTGGTGGTGTACTCTCACAAGGCAAATGAAAAGTAAGTATTGTTCTTCAACAAATGAAGAGTATTTGGATGGCAACAAAAAAGAGAAAAGCACAGTACATTACACTAAGAGCACCTAATAAAGGGTTGGTTCTTAATGTAACTTTAGAAGAAAAACAGAAAGGAAATAGATCACCATGGACAAAGCACCAAATACAAATGAATTTTGAACATGAAATCCTTAACACATAAACAAGTATTTACTGCATGAATGGAGCATCATATAAAGATGAATTCCAAACATATACTCTCAGTGAAATATTGGAAGAGAATAAACATTAATAGAAATGGGCATTACAAAGGAAAATACATACTTAGAACATCATCATGATGAATCTCTACTTCATGAAAGTACCATACATTAACTCATAAAATATTTAGGAAAAATGATACACACTACAATAGATTTCTTCCCCAGCTGAGGGTCGACCCCTCTCCCCCACTTCTTTCATTACAAAACATAGTTTAAATATAAAATAATACCCAAACTATTTGCTATTTTGTTGGAAATAAAATAGATAAAAGTGAAATAAATTCAGGTTGCCATGAGCCTCGAACTACTGAGTTGCTGGGAAAATTTCCTTCAAATCTGGAATAAGGCTTTGAAAGATGATCTTCATGCTGGAAATATGCCACTTGTGGAAGTTGTTGATATTTTGGTTGCTGGAAAATTCGATTTGATCTTCAATATACCTTGAAATTTGGTATGCCCTGACATCTCATCAATTTTCCATTGAATCTGGAACTAATTACCAAATCCTTAATTGGTTTCAATGCTTCTGCCATGTGTGTTTATTTTGCTCCACCGAATATGGAGATGGAGATATTTGTTTTCTCTCTTTTTTCCATTTGTATTCCTTTGGCTTCCAACTCACTTAAATGATCCCTAATTGCTGAGTTGATGCCCCTGAAGATATGGATATAATCCTGAAATAAAAACTCTAGCTCTCGTTAATAGAAGTAGTAACTAATGCAACCATTGGTAAAGAATTATGTTGGAAACTAGGAAATTAGAACAAATCTTCCACACTATTAACGATACAATATCAATCTCTCTATCAGAAATCCAAAGGTAGTATTGTTTCAGTTTTACCTTTCCAACTGAGTGAACAAATGGCGTTATATTTTAACTTGGTGCACTGGGGTTTTAACTATTGGATGATTACACGACTTTGCGTTTAATTACACCATACCTTGCATGTAGCATTCATGGAGCACTTGAAACCTTCTTCATTCACCTTTTAAAAGAAATTTTTTATATGTTCTTTTGGGCAATACATATTGTAATAACTCTAACTGCTTGTCGACAACATAGGCAATCCTCCATTTGCTAATCACATATATTCTCCCTAGCGTCACTGTGAAACAATTGTTTGGTTCCCTTTGACATTTGGCACCTCTCATAGTTGTCAGCCTCATTCTTAGCATGCATAATGCCATTGGACACCATAGGATAATGATCGAATCCTGATGATCAATATGTAAACCAAAAAATGGAAAATTACCATGCCTTGAAACCATCAATTTCTCGCCCAACAAGTATTAAAAACCCTTGCAAACTAGTATAACTATCGCCGAGCTTCATTTAATGGCATTCAAAACTTAGAATCGAGCAATCAACAATTAATGGTGCTTTCTTAAGGGTTTGAATCCTCAGACACTTGGTAGAATTCCCTGCAAAAATCAACTTGTAAAAGAGGAATGCAGAAAACAGAGTTGTGCAATGCAGGTTCAATTGCGTAGCGTCTGTGCAGGCTATGTGCAACGTATGGATATTTTGAACTTTTCGAATGCAGAAGGGTTTCCTTGTTGCAACAACATTTGCACAACATGTTTGTATGATTCAGGCTGAAAAAATCCACCATACGCATGCATAAATCCTTGACACTTGAGCATAGGTTGTTTGTGTTCAAAGAGGGAGGTCGCCCTTGGTGTTAATACACCGAATGTAAGTGATTAGAGAGTCGATCTCTATGCCCTGCAAGCTAGAAGAAAGACCCAGGCACTGTTTTCTGGCATTTTAGGATCTCTTCTACGTTTGGTACTTGGTATTTAGTAGGAGGTCGAACCATGAACTCGTGGCATTTGATGAAGCAATGGTATTTTTCTCTTGTCATTATTTGTGAGACAGAGGTAGCGACCTCGACTTGTGAGCTCTCATATTTCTCAGTGTTTTTGTGGGTGCATTGGTGGGATATATTCCATACTGATCAGGAAACAAATATATTTTATATTTATATACCGCCACATGTTTATCCTTGGTTGACTTGAAAAGGACAGCTTGGGCTCCTCATTGTTGCTTGAGCGCGCACTTACAAACTCTCTCGATCTCGATATTTGGTTGTGATACTTGGTGTTTAGCTCGTGGACTTAGAACTAATAACTTTTTGTACCCAACATATGAGCCCAAGAACAAAAATGACCATGTCAAACCCAAATTTTTTCTTTGCCAAAATTATCGATTTTTTCATGTGATAACATTGGCTTCAACTGGGGATGTTGTCCTCCCTGCGAGGCAACAAAGAACATGTAGATCAAGTGCCTAATCCATTGGGCTGCTCCCAATTCGAAACTGCAACCTGCAAACTGAGACTTCAACTGAACCAAATCCACTCCTCAAACTGAAAACCAGACTGTACACTGCTGAAAATATGCTCAAACATGAGCTTATTCGCACACCTACTTACTCTAAACTGCTAAAAAAACTATCAGATCAAGTAATACAAAAATGCCAATACAACCAATCAAGTAATTGATCCAATAATTGGACTCCTCGACTGTGCTTGAACAACACCACAAGTGGACAATGTAATAGCAATGGCAGTTGATCGTAGACTTGGTCATCATAATGGAAAAATAATTGAAAATTTAAGCTGAAAAAACTTTCAATGTATGCAACTATAGGATCATAAAAGATAAATTTTGTTTGTTGATCATCAAGGTATTTCGTGATTTGATTTTTATGGTTGTACAATTCAAATGTGATGTCTAAATCATACCATGGTTTCAATTGTGAACTGTCAAACTCATGATCAAAATGTTCCTCATTCTTGACAACTAAGGGTAGCTGGAAAAGGTCTTCAAAAGACAGGCTTTGATAGTGGAAATCTTGGGACTGGATTTGAATATCTAAAGCTTTTATATCTTTCTCAAGTTTCCCAACAAATGTCCCTAAGAAATGAATCCTATCCTCAGAACTACATTTGCTTGAATTTAAATAGGAAGATAAAAGTGAAGAAAAAATTTCTTCCATTTCATCATCGGTGCACATAGCTTTCCATTCCATGAAATTTGAAACAGAAACAAAATCTGCTACAAATTCGGTCTTTTCCATCCATGTTTCCAAGAAAATAACCCAAAAACCTCAAAAGTATCTTATGGATTTGGAAGGTAAACCATCAGCCCGACTTCTACATTTTCCTTGGAATGAATCATGAAACAGTCTAAGGAAAACATCTTCATGTTTGACTCTAAGAAGCTCAGTGAAATCATGAAAATATGATATATGCTTCAAAGTCAAACTCAAATCCTCACCATTAAATTCTGGACCATTCCTTAAACAATATCCATCATTGGGTAAAGGATTTGGAAAACCATAAATCTATGAAAATTCCAAACATGCATACCTTGAAATAATTGTAGCAACATCTGAGTTCTTCATCAAATCCAGTGGAGTCACTAGTACCTTCTTCAAGCTTTAAAACCTTTAGAAAGTGGAGTCACCATTGATACTCTGACATCTGGATACMACTGATAATGGAGTCGCCAAGTGGATGATTTACAACCTCCTTGTGTTTGACTGCTGTCCACCATCAACAATCAGATCTGAACTTTGTCGTTTATCTCAGGGAAGATTTTACCTTTGCTCCCCAACAACGACGCCAAAWTGTTATCACTCCGTAAATTGCCTTGGTTGTGGAGGCAAGTCACAAAGGTAACCACAAACCACTTGCAGGCTAGAATCTAGTCCTTCCAACCCAGAGAGGGATCTCTCACAGATTTTCGATGAAATCAGAGGCTAGGTCTTGAGTAAAAGAGAAAATTTATGAAGTTGTTGGCAAAATCACAAAGGGCAATTTGTCTTGAACATTGTGTAAATTTTCTGAAGTTAAATGAAATTTTAGTGTAGAAGTCCAGAACTTTCATACCAGATATTCTTATAGTGGTGACTTGATATCTATGCTCTCTTTCATATATGTACTTCTGGTTTTCTTTCTCTTTCATTTTCAAATTCATATATACTTAAATTGGATAACAAATGGTCTGAAATTCATCTGAAAATGATGTTTTAAATTCAAGTGATTTAAGCACTGTCATTTGTTCTTAACTCAATCAAAATTCATCTTAATTGGTGCTCTAAGTGTTATTATTTGTGTTTCTCCTTCTTCCATCCTATAATATCAAATTTAAAAACTGAAATATTATCACCTACCTAGCCTCTGCTTCCTTGATATTTCTACCTACTAGTCATTATCAGTTCTTTCTGCTTCAAATTTGACTCCATTGCCCGACAAATTCCTTTCTTTCTTGTCAATAAATTCATAAATTTTCTCTTTTACTCAATACCTAGCCTCTGATTTCATCGAAAATCTGTGAGAGAGCCCTCTCTGGGTTGGAAGGGCTCGATTTCAGCCTGCAAGTGGTTTGTGGTTACCTTTGTGAATTTCCTCCACAACCAAGACAATTTACGGAGTGATAACAACATAGATCCTTAGCATATATTATATTACGTGATTTACCCTCTATGTTTGTCCATCTGTCTCAGGGTGATGTTGTGCTAAAGTTCAGACTTGTCCCAACTCCTTTGAATAATCCCTTCCAAAAATTTGAAGTGAACTTGGGATATTTGCCAGACACAATTGCCTAAGGAATACCATGTAATTTAACAATTTATCTCATGTAGATATCATCAATATTAGATTCCTTGTAAGTTGACTTCACTGGAACAAAATGGGCAGCTTTAGTACGTTTTTCCACCACCACCATAATATAATCATGTTGCTTGGTCGATTTGGGCAGTTTAGTTATGAAGTCCATCATTATAAATTCTCATTTCCACTTAGGAATGGGAAAAGTCTATAGAAAACCAACTGGATGTCTGTGCTCAGGTTTGACATTTTGACACTCAAGACATATAGCAATAAAATCAACAACTTCCTTTTTCATATCTGGCCAATAGTATTTCTTCTTGACTACGACAATTGTCTTTTGGTAACCCAGATGTCCAACATAAGAAACCTTATGCATCTCTGACAATATTAGGGTTTTCAACTCTTGATCATTTGACACATAGAATTTGCGTCTATATATGAGGATCCCATCCTCTCTCGATTCATAACCTTCAAACTTTTGTTGTGACATACCTTGCTGTAAGTTCGCCTTTATGTCCACATAGCGCAAATTTGATTTGGAAATTTGTAAAATTATGTCTCTCAAATATGTCTGGTACATGCTAATTATTTTAGCATGCATCTCATGCACTCTCCTGTTGAGTGCATCAACCACCTTATTCTATTTACCCTTGATATGTTTTATATCAAAGTCATACTCACTGAAGAATTCTAACCACCTGCTTTGTCTGGCATTTAAACTTGGTTGTCCAAACAAATATTTTAGACCACAATAGTTTGTTTTGAGCTCAAATATTTTACCCATGACATAATGTCGCCACATATTCAAGGCATGCCTATAGYTGCCAATTCTAAATCATGGGTAGCATAGAGTCTTTCATGCTCTTTCAAATTCTTTGATTCGTAGCATACCMCATGTCCATTCAGACTCAGGATTTCACTGAGTCATTCCTTGCATGCATCCATGCAGACAACGAACTCTACATCATGATCAACAATTCTCAAAATCGACGCACTTGTCAACAAACTTTTCAAGTACTCAAAACTCCTTGCACAATCCAGATTCCACTCAAATCACACACCTTTCTTYTGCAAGGATGTAATTGAATGCACAATCTTTGAGAATCCTTCAATAAAACTTGTATAGTACCCTTCTAGTGCCATAAATGATCTCACTTCTATGACATTTATGGTTGTTGGCCATTCCTCAATGGATTTTATCTTTGTTGGGTCCAAAACTATTCCTTCCTTTGAAATGATATGACCCAAGTAATGAATTTTCCTTTGGTAAAATGAACACTTTCTCAACTTTGCATAAAGTTGATGCTCCCTCAATACCTACAACACCATCCTCAAGTGCTTCTCGTGCTCTTCTTTAGACTTTGAGTAAATAAGAATGTCATCCAAAAATACAACGACGAACTTATCCAAGTAACCTCTGAAAATTCTATTCATTAAGCACTTGAAGACAACTGGTCCATTCAACAACCCAAATGGCACTACTGTGAACTTGTAATGACCATACCTTGTTCCGAAGGAAGTCTTGCTGATGTATTCCTCTTTTATTCTCACTTGGTGATATCCATATATGAAATCAATCTTAGAAAATATCCTTGTGCCCCTTAGATGATCAAACAAGTCATCTATCCTTGGAAAATGATACTTGTTCTTCATTGTTACCTTGTTCAACTGCTTGAAGTCAATACAAAGTCTCAGCGTACCATCCACCTTCACGAATAAACAGATGCACCCCAAGGTGACACACTTGGGTGTACATACCCCTTCTTCAGAATCTCTTCAAGTTTCATTTTCAACTCCTTCAATTTTGGTGTACTCATCCTATAAGGAGTCTTGGATACAAGTGTGGCTCCCGGCATCAGATTTATAGAGAAGTCGATATCTCTTTTCGGTTGCAACCCCGATATCTCTTTAAATACATCCTCTAATTCCTTTATTAATGCACAATCTTCCACACTTGGCACTTTATCCTTAGGTGCCTCTTCCATGTGCACTACAAATATTTGAAATCCTTTCTTGTAGATTTTGTTCAATTGCAAGGCTGAAATTTCTCTGATAGTCACAGCTCTTGGAATTCCTTGAAACGTTCTCAAATTTCCTTGCTCATCTAGGAAAGTAAATGCCTTATTTTAACAATCCAGGACAACATGGTGCTCTTCCAACCAATCCATGCCAATGAGGCAATCATATGAGTCCAAAGGTATAATATTCAAATCAGCCTTTGTGCCCAGTCGATTCATTTCCATTGGACAGGCCTTAACCATATCATTAATTTTCTTGTTTTCCCCTATAGCTCACTGTACCAACCAAGGTTTTCCAATCTTGCTTCTCGACAATTGGAATCTTTCCACCATTTTATGATCTAGATAACTATGCCTAGCTCCTAATTCAATCAAAATAACAATGGGTTGATCATTAATCTTACCTTCCACCTCGATCATGTGAGACTGAAACTTAGCTTGTTGGTTGTTCAGGGCTGCGTAAATTCTAAGTACACTTATACCCATGTCTTCAACTTTTGCAACTTGTCTTACACTATGCACAATCCTTTCTTTTTCACCTCTTTGAGGGCAATCTCTAAACATATGATTTCTGTCGCAACCCCAACACTTCATTGGTTGTTTCATTGGCCTGGTTTCCATTGCCTCATTCATTTTCAACTCCTTGGAAATCCGTTTTCCTTGCACATTTCTGAAAAATGGGGGCCTAGTCCCCTTCTTCCTCTATTCCACCTTGATTTCCATCTTGTCTTCCCAAGCCTTTTGTAAAGTCGGTCTTCCCCTTTGTTGATCATAGAGACATTTATCTCTCATTATAGTTTCCTCCCATGTCTTGGGATCATCATATTGTATCTTATCGCTAATAAATGATGGCATCCCTCTCAAGTACCTTTCAATCTTCACATGTTCATCCTTGATCTAAATATATCCTTTTGTACTCGTCTATGGTCATGCTCTCAAGCTTGAGTTCAAAGATATCCTTCATTTTCCTATCATAGTAGAGCTTGGTTAAATATTTATTTTCAAAATTTCACTTGAATTCCCTCAAAGTAACCTTCTTCTCATCAATGTGTTGCACTTGCACACACTGATCCCACCACATTTATGCCTTCCCCTTGAGTCGATAAATGGAAATTCACATTTCTTTATGTGAGGAGTAATTATGCAGTTGGAAGTATTTCCTCATACCCAACAACCATATCTTTGTATCATCATTCTTCTTATGCTCACCATCAAAAGTAGAAGGTTTGATCTTATTCATTTTCCCTTTAGCTTGTCCACCCCAATCCTTCTCTTATGCTTTCTGATAGGAGATAAACTCGAACTACTACATTCTCTCCTAAATGAATATCTTCGAGAGAGATGGAGATGTCTGTCAACACTTTCTGTGTTTCTTCCCTCATCATGAGATTCGTGTCTTCCTGACCCAATTGTATATGTCCCCTTATCCATTGTTTTCTCAATTTTGTCCAAGCTTCATAGCAACTTGATATTAAAGCCTTCTTGTTCCTCCTTGGATTTCATAAGCATGTCATTATCATCTTTGTAACTTTGGACGTACTTTTGCAAAMTTTTTATGGTCTGTACCAAGTTCATGCTCTCTTCTAATCCTTCCCTATGTCCATTGGATTATGTACGTTCAACACCCATACCAACGTACAACMTTTCCATTTCTTCATCTTGACTATAGGTTCTCTACACACCTACCATGATTGTAATCTTTGCATTGATCTTGTCCTAAACTAATTGTTGTTAATTCTGCAACTTTTCTTCAATTGCAAGGCTCAAATTTCTATGATAGTCACATCCCTTGGAATGCTTTCAAATGTTCTCAAATTTCCTTGCTCATCCAGGCAATTAAATACCTTATTATAACAATCCAGGACAACATGGTGCTCGTCCAACTAATCCATGCTAATGAGGCAATCATACAAGCCCAAAGGTATATTATTCAAATCAACCTTTGTGACTAGTCCATTCATTTCCATTGGACATGCCTTGACCATCTCATTAATTTTAATTTTTTCCCCTGTAGCTTATTAAACCAACCAGGGTTTTCCAAGCTTGTTTCTCGACAATTTGAATCTTTCCACCATTTTAGGATCTAGATAACTATGACTAGCTCCTTATTCAATAAAAATAACAATGGGTTGATCATTAATCTTACCTTCCACCTCGATCATGTGAGAATGAAACTCATCTTGCTTGTTGTCCAGGGCTGCGTAAATTCTAGGTATACTTCTACCCATGTCTTCAATTGTCGCAACTTGTCATACATTGTGTACAGTCCTTGTTTTTTTACCTCTTTGAGGGCAATCTCTAAACATATGATTTTTGTCGCAACCCCAACACTTCATTGGTTGGTTCCTTGGCCTGGTTTCCATTGCCTCAATCATTCTGGGCTCCTTGGAAATTCGTTGTCCTTGCACAGTATTTCAGAAAAATGGGGGCCTAGTCCCCTTCTTCTTTTGTTCCACCTTTATTTTCATCTTGTCTTCCCAAGCCTTTGGGAAAGTCGGTCTTCCCCTTTGTTGATCATAGAGACATTTAGCTCTCCTTATAGTTTCCTCCAATGTCTTGGGATCATCATATTGTATCTTATCGCTAATAAATGATGRCATACCACTCAAGTACCTTTGAATCTTCACCTGTTCATCCTTGATGAAAGGCACATATTTCAGTAGTTCTAAAAATCTCCTTTCGTATCGTCTATGGTCATGCTCCCAATCTTGAGTTCAAATAAMTCCTTCATTTTCCTATCATAATAGCGCYTGGAGAAATATTTATTTTCAAAATTTCGCTTGAATTCCCTCCAAGTAACCTTCTTCTCATAAATGTGTTGCACTTGCACATATTGAACCCATCACATTTATGCCTTCYCCTTGAGCTGATAAATGACAATTCACCCTTCTACGTGCAAGGAGTAATTATGCAGCTGTAATTATTTCCTCATACCCAACAACCATGTCTCTATATCATCATCCTTCTTATGCTCACAATCAAAAGTAGGAGACTCGATCTTATTCATTTATCTATGTAGCTCRTCCACCCTAGTCCTTCTCATATGATTTCAAAYAGGAGATAGACTTGAACWATTATGCTCTTGCATCCAAATATCGTGGAGAGTGATGGAGATGCATGTTGGCACTTTCTGTTTTTCTTCCCTCATCATGAGATCTGTGTCTTCCTAGCCTACTTGTCTATGTCTCTTTATCCATCTTTTTCTCAATTATGTCCAAGATTTGTAGCAACTTGATGTTGAAGCCTTCTTGTTCCTCCTTGGATTTCATAAGCCTGTCGTTATCGACTTTGTAACTTTGGATGTCCTTTTGCAAACTTTTTATGGTCTCTACCAAGTTCATTCTCTCTTCTAATCCTTCCCTATGTTCATCGGGTTATGTACGTTCAACACCCATACCAGTGTACAACCTTTCCATTTCTTCATCCTGACTATAGGTTCTCTACACACCTGCCATGATTTTAATCTCTGCATTGATCCTGACCTGAATGAATTATTGTTAATTCTACAACTTTTCTTCAATTGCAAGGCTGAAATTTTTCTGATAGTCACATCTCTTGGAATGCTTTCAACTGTTCTCAAATTTCCTTGTTCATCCAGGCAAGCAAATTCCTTATTTAACAATCCAGTACAACATGGTGCTCGTCCAAGAAATACATGCCAATGAGGAAATCATACGAGCCCAAAGGTATAATATTCAAATCAACCTTTGTGCCCATTCCATTCATGTCCATTGGAAATGCCTTGACCATCTCATTAATTTTCCTTTTTTCCCCTGTATCTTACTGCACCAACCATGGTTTTCCAAGCTTGTTTCTTGACAATTGGAATCTTTCCACCATTTTAGGATCTAAATAACTATGACTAGCTCCTTATTCAATCAAAATAGCAATGGGTTGATCATTAATCTTACCTTCCACCTCGATCATGTGAGACTGAAACTCAACTTTCTTATTGTCTAGGGCTGCATAAATTCTAGGTACACTTCTACCCATGTCTTCAACTGTCGCAACTTGTCGTATATTATCACTAATAAATGATGACAACCCACTCATGTACCTTTAAATATTCACCTTTTCATCCTTGATAAAAGGAAAATATTTTAGCAGTTCTAAAAATATCCTTTCGTACTCGTCTATGGTCACGCTCCCAAGCTTGATTTCAAAGAACTCCTTCATTTTCCTATCATAGTAGCGCTTGGTTAAATATTTATTTTCAAGATTTCGCTTGAATTCCCTCCAAGTAACCTTGCTCTCATCAATGTGTTGCACTTGCCCATACTGATCCCACCACATTGATGCCTTCCCCTTGAGCTTATAAATGACAATTCTATTGATGTTTGGACAACATCGGGAAGACATTCTCTTAGAATAGTAATTAATAATATAATTATTGATTATTAAATATCATATATAATAAGTAAATGATAATAATAAACACTTATTGATTATTCAAGGGACACATCCTTTCATGGATGGTGACCATATGTTCCCTATATATGAAACACTCATCATTGTAATAATATATCGATCATATCTCATATGAAGAAAAACAACATGGTATCAGAGTGGGACTGGGCTTGACTCCTTCACAGGAGGGCTTGACAACATATTTACTTTTTACTCCTACCTAAATTATAGAAAGAATTCCATATATTATGGTGGACGGTAATTTCTAGTAAAAATGTCTAATTACCTAAATATAGGAATGTACTGCATATTTACTTCTACCTATATTTTTGCAAAGAATCGCATGAATTATGGAGGAACAATTTAACAAAGTCAAATGCTATGTGGATGGATTATAACCAAATTTATCTTTGGGTAGTTACAGAGGTATTCTCCAACTATTTATAAGAAAGAAAATTAAATTAAATTTTCAATAAATTTAATTTTCAAAGAGACACGTCTTTTTTTTTTGGATCAATCTAATATTACTATAAAAAGACACTTGAAAGACACAACAATAGACACACATTTTTTTTCTCTCACACATGGGATAAGTGATCTAATGAAGAGACTAAGAAGTTGAAATTTTCTGAGTTACTTAGTGATGTTCTAGTGTTTACTAAAGTAATATCGTATATCATTGGAAGTTATTACCACTTGCAGAAAATTGTGCTTGTTTAATTTAACACTAGAAAATCAACACGGTTAGTCATATGACATCGAGTATATGATGGATGAGCATTGGTCATAGTAGAAGACATATTATTTGGAGGGTCACTGTATATAGTTGTGCACAAGATAAATTGATCTCCTCTAGGAGATGCTTTTTGTTGTTCTTGTTTCTTGTTCCGGGAAGGTCACAGGTAATAGCTCTGATAAGGAGCCATAATGATGGTCGTAGGAGGCATACATGGAGGAAATACCTTCCAACATGATATCAAGGAGAGACATTGCCAGACATGATGCTCAAAGACAAGAAGTCTCTAGGAGCAATGTACCTCCTAGGACGGGACCATGCCAGATAGCAGAGACAGTTCCAATGATCATGGATACAACGAGTCAATACCAACTGTATCACAACTATGGTAGATCCGGTAGAGGAGGAAAACACATTATGAGACTCATAAGGAGCAGGTGTAGCAGTCCCAATACATGAGTCGAGCCATGAGATGTTGAGGAAGCAGGTATGGTAGCAGTTCCAGTGTATGTAGAGGCACTCCCAGAGAGGGACGTGGTACTACATCCAGATGGAGCATAGATTGAGTTACCGCCAGAGAATAGGAAAGAGATACCTTTGGTGTCAGATGGAACATAGACATAGGATGAATCACCTCCAACTCTAGAGGGAGTATTAATGTTTGAGGAAACATCATGAGATATTCTCCCTGGAAGGTCCTGTGTGGACTAGTAGGGGAGAATGTAGACTTCATCCTGACGTGCCTCAGATGGTGAGATGAAGGAACCAAGACACTGGTTTCACAAGGAAACCTCGATATGTCTTGTGAGACATTGGTTCCATGAGGGAACCTCAATATGTCTTAGACATTGGTTTCATGAGGAAACCTCTATATGTCAAATATGGTCCAAGATGAAATTATATTTCAGAGGCAGACAATTGATCCTATTTATCAAATTGGTCTCGTTGATCCTGTAGCTCTAGTTAATGTTCCCAAAGATATTGCAATAGGTCGGAAGAGACCTGCATGGGCTTGTCAAACTCTACAAGAGGCAGAAGGACATG
>JASDQU010738384.1:132882-146670 GCA_032191745.1 Picea mariana | reverse complement strand
TTTTTTTTTTTTTTTTTTGCAACAAGCAATTAAATAATAACCCTGCAAAAACATTAGCAAATCAAGATAGAATGTAGTAGAGAATTTATTCTTCGGCCTTTCACACTCTATCTCCGCCTTCACCACTTGAAATCTTCTGACCTTGAACTCAGCCTGCAACAAAACATGAAACATTAAACAACTTGCAAAACAATGAAATATGAAGCCCTCGGTTAATTCCAAAAAGAGTAAAAGAGAACGATGGTAGAGATGTTATTGTTAAAAGTTGATTCAAAATTAAAAATGAAAAAAAAATTGATAATGAATTAACTAAATCCAAGCCATAATCTCAACAAGAAACAAATCGATAGAGTATTGCAATTATGGTGGTTGCGTGGCAGTTTCAAACTGCCCATAATTTTTCACGCATTTGCTAAGCTTGGAGAAATTCCTTCTGGGATATTCTCCCAAAATTATTGGCCAAAATAGATGCAATAAACTGCCATTTCTTATACCTCTCGCATATGTTCCTTAACCATAAGATTTTTTTTCAATAATAAAATGAAAAAAAATGGCAAAAAATTAACGAATGCACCAAATTCCACCCACTGGCACCAAATTTCACCCATATACTTCTGACACCTGTTGTTTAGTTTGGATATGCTCAATCTGCAGCCCACAATTGATTGAATGGAGGTTGCGTGACTAGTTGTTGAAGTCAGGCACCAACTCAAATAATAATCTTCCTCCATCCTACCTTTTGATAGAGAATCAATTATGTTTTTCAAGTTTTGAACAGCCTCACATATATTACAGAGCCTCGAGACCCAACTCACATATGCAATGCGAAACTTTCAATCTGAATTTTCCGTCAATTAACGTCTATTTGCAGATAGTCAAATTCGGCTACAATTTGTGAGCAAACCGTGATGCATTTCAAAAATCTGGGACACGGGTTTTGTGCAGAAGGGTCTCATGTAGTTGACTCTTGAGCAATTTTTGAAAATTCTTCTTGGTTTGAGAGCAGTTTTGATTTTTCGGGACATGAAAAAGCTCAATTTCGGGATGGACGGTTTTTAACAATAGTCAAACTCATGCTCAGTTGGAAGAAATGGCAGATTTCTTTATGGACAGGAGCCTGATTTGCATATTTGGTGCAATTAATTGCAGTTGGAGGCTTGAGCCATGACAGAATCGAACAACCAAGGAGGGCCGAAACAATAAAATTTTCGTGATCTATTTATGTTCTTGGAATTTCTGATTAACGTGTTTTTGCAGGCATTGTATTACAGGATCAACTGTTTTGTTCGCTTACAGGATCGATTGTTGTGTTCTCTTACTGGATCGACTGTTGTGTATGCTCTAATTATTCATGATTATGCAAAAAAACAATTAAAATCACTAGAGCAGCTTGACTAATTTCTTGGATAAATTTAACAAGTAGCATATTAAATATTCCAGGACTTTAGTGACAATTCTCAGCCACTAGTTATTATGCAAATTTGATACAGCTAAGAAAAATAAGTATGCAAGGGCAACAGGTATAAAAATGCAGTCTATTTCTTTGATTTGTTGCATTTGCACTTATTTCTACATAATATGTTTTTCTCAAATCTCACAATTTTTATGCAGGATTAGTGCTAAAGATTTTTCAGGTTTAAAAACAAACAAATTGACGAAGTGATATTTTTCAGAACAACATGTTTGCTAGAAAACCTGAAGGAGTTGTTACTAAACAAAGGTTGTTACACATCATGACGTTTGTTGTTACACAACAACAGCTTGCTATCACATAAAAACTTTTTACGCATCCTGATATTTGTTGTTGCACGACACACATTCCCAAAAACACCATTTTGCGTTATGAATTCTTGCCTCGCATTACTCATCCAAAGCATATTGGTCATCCATGTCTTAAAGCCCATTTTCCATTGCCTTATCCTTCACGACTTCATGCATGCCTACCCTTCTGAGTTGCATACATTCCTTTATCCTTTTTTCAGTTCATCTTTGTCTTCTTTTTCCCTTCCTATTTGCCTTACGAATAAAACCATTCAGTTCCCTTTCCATGATTACATTGCCTTGTTTTCCTTTCCCTGTTGATCCACACTGCTTGACCATGAGATCTTTTCATTTATNCTGGGATATAGACTAGAGTCCATTTTGAGTACCTGGAGGCTTGCATGCCTTAATGGCAAGTTATCTCCCTGACAATCATGGGAATACATCAATGTCCCTTGATCGTCAGATCTTGCAAGTGGCTCGACATCAGCTCATTCATTTTCACTTTGCCAGATGAACTCGGGTACCTTGGCACTCATTGATATCAATGGTGAGTTGTCTCGCATTGGTTAATGACATTCATCATTGGTCGGTAATCCAATGAATTATTTTTATGCTCGACACCGACACATCCATTCGCATGATTAGAATTGTACCATCAGGTTTAGCAGTGGGTGAAGACTATACACTTTTGATGACACTATCAGCAGTTACAACAGCATGACTACCACGATTTGAGAGTACTATAGTTCCACTTTCATACTTTCTCTTTTCCATGATTCATTCAGCAGCAGTTCAGATCTCTCCACTTCACATTCTCTAATCCCGCAGACAGCAGTCACAGCTACAACAGCAGTCACTTTCCATATGATCCTGCAGCAATGACGTCTTCCATGATCTAGTAGTCGCATCAGTCATATTCCTATTACATAGTTCATCAACATTTTGTGTAAGTGGAGGTATGTTATATTCTAAACTTTAATCATGTAATTCCTCAAACTGCTAGCAATGAATAATTTGGAAAACTCCCTCATTCAGTTCCCTTTCCTCTTTCACTTTTACGACTTATGCCACGTTGCATGAGGATATGCAAGAAGTTCAGTTGGGGGGTAGGAGACCTTATTCACTATCATCACTCCATTTTTCCATGACCATCATTCCATTTTTTCGTCTCATTTACCAGTTATGAACATTTCTTTTCCAACGATACTTTGTTGAACTTTACTTCATAAGCACTGATATACATATTGGCATGATTCACACATATACAAAAACCAAGAAAAGGGGCTTTCTTATACTCAATGATGTTTTCGTTATGCACATTGATAGCATACATTTTCCAGTAAAAATATGGGCAAATTATTATCATAACAGCAAGAGAACAAGTAACGAAATGAATGTTGTTAACACAAGAACAAACATTCTTTATATTCATGGTTGTCACACAAGAACCAACCATATGAAAAATGCCAGTTGTTACTTATGTAAAACCCATCCTGGAAACATTCATTATCATCACTCAAAGCCAACATTCAGATGCCAAAATTTCTTGAGAAGATCCATGCATGGTTGCATGAGGGCATGCAACAAGTTAAGTTGGGGGGTATGTTGGGGCTCAGAAATGTCCTATTCTCATCCACCTTTAATGTCATCCTTCTTCACATTTCATCGCCCCATTAACCTTTCATGATATCATTTCCATAAATATCCTTGGGTTTCACCTTATTGTTATCCACTTTATTCATTTTAGTATTTAAAAGGAATTTGTGATTAAATGTTATAAAATCAACATGTTTTCATATATATCTCAAATATGTGTGATCTTTGTAATGTGTAGGAATATATGAAGGATTAATTCAAATGACTTCTCGAATACTTCCTCCACCATTTCAATATTTGAGGAGATAATTCAAGCCCATTCCAAGGAGAAGATCATGGAGATTTGGTTGGAATATCTTATCCAAGATATATGAGAGATATGTGTGAGGATTTAAAGGGATTATATTTTGTAATAATGGGAAATAGGTTGAGAGAATAGTGTATCTGTAATAATGAGATGGTTATCTTATCGTCAAGGCTCTCATGTATAAAAGAGAGTGCTCTCTCTTCATGAGGATTCAATTAGATTATGGAATTAGGATGTAATTAGAATTAGAGTAGTCATTAAGATTCAAAAGAGAAAAAGATTCTTAGCTTTGATTCATATTCTTTCATTGTTATTCTTTCATGATTGTCATTTGATTATTGTTATGTAATTCAATATAGCTTTATTGTGTGATCTCACATATGTTATTTGTCGTTAACTCTTCACATGTTGTATTGCTTTTCCTTTATACAATTTCCTGCTTTCCTAGATTAATGTTTCCTACTTTCCTAGATTAGTTTCATTTCAACAATTTAGATTAGATTACTTCTACTTCAATCCTACATATATAGTGTGTGTGCTTCGTAAGCCTACGAAGCTCGGATTGACAAATTAAATGGTTGGGAAAATACTACAACGGAATTAAATGACAATATTTCCGCCTAACACCGTGCATGGATCTTCTCAAGAAATTTTGCCATTTGAATGTTGGCTATGAGTGATGATAATGAATGTTTGTAGGATGGGATTTACATGAGTAACAACTGTCATTTTCTTATGGTTGGTTCTTGTGTGACAACCATGAATATAAAGAATGTTGGTTCTTTTGTTAACACCATTCATTTCGTTATTTGTTCTCTTATTGTTA
The DNA here is from genome assembly GCA_032191745.1 of Picea mariana. Taxonomy (NCBI): domain Eukaryota; kingdom Viridiplantae; phylum Streptophyta; class Pinopsida; order Pinales; family Pinaceae; genus Picea; species Picea mariana. The sequence goes on along the minus strand of JASDQU010738384.1, from coordinate 142,177 downwards.
TGATAATAATTTACCCATATTCTTACTGGAAAATATATACTATCAATGTGCATAAGGAAACATCATTGAGTATAATAAAGCCCTTTTTTGTATATGTGTGAATCATGCCAATATGTATATCAATGCTTATGAAGAAAAGTGCAACAAAGTATCAATGGAAAATAAATGTTGGAAAAAAAATATTCATAACTGGTAAATGAGACGAAAAATGGAATGATGGTAGTGGAAAAGTGGAGTGATGATAGTGAATAAATTCCCCTACCCCCCAACTGAACTGGTTGCATGTCCTCATGCAACATGGCATAAGTCATAGAAGTGAAAAGGAAAGGGAACTTTGGGAGGGAATTTTCCAAATTATTTATTGCTAGTAGTTGATGAATTACATGATTAAAGTTTAGAAAATAACATACCTCCACTTACCCAAAATGTTGATGAACTATGCAATAGGAATATGGTTGATGCGGCTGCTAGATCATGGAAGATGTCACTACTACAGGATCATGTGAAAAGTGATTGATGATGTAGCTGCGACTGTTGTCTGCGGGATTAGAGAATGTGAAGTGAATGAATCTGAACTGTTGCTGAATGAATCATGGAAAAGAGAAAGTATGAAAGTCGATTGTGGTACTCTTGTATGGATAAAGTCATGTTGTTGTATTGTTGATAGAGTCATGAAAAGTGTATAGTCTTCACCCACTGCTGAACCTGATGGTACAATTCTAATCATGCGAATGAATGTGTCGATGTCGAGCATGAAAAGAAGTCATTGGATTACCGACCAATGATGAATGTCATTAACCAATGTGAGGCAACTCATCATTGATGTCAATGAGTTCCAAGGTACCTGAGTACATCTTACGAAGTGTGAATGAATGAGTTGATGTCAAGCCACTTGCAAGATCTGACGATCAAGGGACATTGATGTATTCCCATGATTGTCAGTGAGAGAAATTGATATTAAGGCATGCAAGCCTCCAGGTACTCAAAATGGACTCTAGTCTATATCCCAGATAAGGTGTTGAGGTTGATGGGGCAAGACTTGTTGAAAGGTGGGCCTTAAGGAATCCCACATCAGTCAACACAAGTTCTGATAAAAAGAGCGTTAGGACTATAAATTAAAAGGTCTCAGTATTAACTGTGTGTATGGCAAGGCAATGCAGTCATGGAAAGGGAGTTGGATAGTTCTATTGACAAGGAAAACTGAACTGAAAAATCTAAAGAGATGTATGCGAATCAAAAAGATAGGCATGTGTGAAGTCATGAAGTATAATTCAATGGAATATGGGCTTCAACATAGGGATGAACAATCTACTTTGAAGGAGAACTGGAGGAAGACATTCATGACGCAAAATGGTTTTATGAATGGTCAATGTGTAACAACAAATGCCATGATGTGTAGAACGAGAATCAACTCCTTCAAGCAGTGAATAAGGTATGTTTATTTTCAAAATTTTGTGATTCTTGAAAATCACTTCAGCAACAAGATGCGATCATCCATGCTCCTGAAAAAAACTTAGTACAAATCATGCATGAAAACTTGTGAGATGTTCGAAAATATATCGTGCAGAAAGAAGGACAAATGCAAGAAAGGAAATAAAATGTGTTTTATACCTCTTGTCGTGGTCATTTTTCATGTTCTTGTTTCATCATTGATTGCTTGCTTAGCGTAAAACTGCAAAAACATGCTTCCATTTGTTTTCAGGAATTTATAAAAACGTCCATTTGCAATGTTATTTGTTTTTGTTGTTTTAATTTTTATACTTGGTTTCTATTTTTTATTTTTATTTTTAATTTTTTTATATAATGTTTTTAGTTTATTATGTTTGACCTAATTTTTATTATTATTTACATATTATTATTATTTTTATATATTTTTTTATAAGAAAACAAAACAAATAAAAACAAATTTTTATAATAAACAAACAATATATGTCTTTTGTTCTTATAAAAAAGGAAATTCTTTATAATAAAACAAACAAAAAAAATTATATTTTTTTTTGTTATTATAATTGTTTTATAATCAAACAAACATTTTTTTTTGTTTTTTTTTAATAGTTTTTTAATTTAAAACAAACAAACAAAAAACAGTGTGGTTGGCTTTCGTATTTCTATACCCGCGCCAGCAGGCCACCATGAATGGTGCTCTTTATCGTTTTGTAGAGGAAAGTTGTTTCTGAACCACTCATCATCGATTGTTATCACCTGACCATCGAGAAGTTCATAGCTTTTCTCTATAGTCGAACTTGTTTTTGCAGTTTCCAATTCTTGCTCATAGTTAAAGGCAACATATTCTAACTTCTCCTTCACATCTTGTACTATCTCATGTTCTGCAATTGTCGTAAAAGAGTACCCACACTCAGTAAGAATCTTCATCAATGAATCAGACAGATCATGCCCAGCAAGATCGAGTCTGAGGATGGCATGAGGCAAAGCATATTCCTCATAAATTGGGACAGTATGTGTCATATAATCACTAGAGTCTAGTACAATACCGTTTGTACGCCCACTTGCATATAAAGAAAGCACTGCTTGAATGGAAACATACATGGCAGGCACAAAGGAGTTGCATAAATGTAGCATAATGTTCTGCCTAGAAGCCAACAATAGGAGATGGAGAGGAAGCGGGAGCAACAACAACAAATTTCGATTGAGATATAACCTCACTTATCATCTGCCGATCTCTTCTTTTGTGAGCCTCGCACAGGTGGGGAAAGTATATACCTTCCCCTACAACAATATTGAAGTAGAGATCCAGGATGTTGGGACACTTGTTGTAAAAATTTGGAGAGCATAGTTTCCTCGCAGAACGACCATATACTAGAGCATCTGTAGACATCCCCACTGCCATTCTCTCTACCCCACATGCATTCATGCATTATTCTATTTCTATCCATTCTTTAATTTTCTCTGCAATAACTTCAGATGTCTTGCATTCATACATCACATTGCCATCCCTCGACATGGATTTCTCAAGCACACAACGTTCTCCAAAAGACGACACAGAAAACACGCAGACCTCCATGGGAATATTATCGCATACTAGTCTCAAGAATCATTTGTGTCATCTTCTCTTGGTTATCCTTTGGATTAAGCGGTGCCTCTGTGAGCAAACCAAGATGCTCCTCTGGAGCTACACAGAGCTCATTGTAGAATGTGTGATGCCAAATATTCTCCATATCATCCTAATTGGTCACAATACCGTGCTCAATTGGATATTTGAGAGATAGAATTCCATGCTTTGACTGAGCTTCATCACCAAGATATGCATCCTTCTCCCCCATACCTACCATGATGCCCGTGTGCCTTGGTATACCAATAATACTGGGAAAAACTGCACTAGGATCATCATCCCCCGCAAATCATGCGTTAACCATACCAGATCCATTGTCTTTCAACCTGTAAAAAAAAAGACGAAGCTGGAGTCTTCAGATGGAGAGGATCTCTTCTGAGCTATGAATGTGCCATTTTAGGGATGGCATGTACTTCGCATTTATTATAGAGAGATTTTCATTTTCCCAAGAATCCAAACGCAAACAGCCATCACTCCATTCTATCATCTCGAGGTAGCCCAGCAGAAAGAACATTGGCATATAAGAAAATGCAAGCAAATGACCTGTTGCACATGGTTAGAATTGTCACCCTGATATAGCGTGACGGTTTAGAAATAATATCGCCGAAAAATCTTCATCAATTTCCATCAACAAGACTGCCAGATAATTTCCAGTATCACACAACCAATTGTACAAATGTGTTGGTTTGGAACTATAGACGCGGGTTGCTTGAATAAACTCTCCAGCAGAAAAAAATATTTATTCAGTTGAACGTCCAAGTGGATATCCGATCGCAAAAATTGCGTTAGATGATGTTCATTCATTGCTAGAGCTCGTGATTACTAGAAATAACTAATCGTCTCCATCTCTCTCGCATAGTTATCAGAGAACTCACACATAGGCATAGGATGTTGAGATTCCTCCTGAGCATCATAATTATATGCTTATGGTCTTGGAATTCAGCTCTTCTTCTTTCGGCTTAACATCTTCTTTGTTTTTAGAAAAAATTGAATACAACAAATGTGCTCATAATGAAGACTAGTAGCAGATCCAGCTCACTAAGTTCCAATTCCATCTGAAAAAACTCTAGCAAATACCATAAGTGAGGCATCAATTCCAAGTACAGTAAAAATAGATGCATCTGAGAGAACTTGAAAGGATAAGTTTGTTTCTTAACGAGTGGAAATGGCATCACCAGTTACATAGTAAGTATAAGATCCCGTAGCAAAGCAGGAGCGAAGGAAGCATTTTACCCCATCCACAAAGCATCAAATACTGGGCACAGAGGTAGAGGAAAATATTTGGCTTGCTATAATATATTTGCACTTATTTGTTCGATCAAGTTTATGCATGGTTTCTGTGCATTCATGATATTTTTGTTTGCTTGCAAGGTTATTTCCAGGTGTCTACAGGATCAGAAACAAAGGCAAAAACATGGTGAGGTAAAAACACAAGAAGAGTGCGGTTGTAACACTGTTTCATCTTGGAGTTTCATCGTGGAAAAGCGCAACCTTTCATTTATTTCTTCTATTATGTTTTCAAAATAAAGAATAAAATAAAAAATTATTTAGCAAGCTTATAAATTTATTTAGCAAGGATCTAAAAAAAATAAAAATTTACGAGCAAATGGAAGACGAAAAAATAGATTAGGCAAAATTTTATTTTCGTCAATTAATTGATATTCCTGAAATCAGGCACTCATCCTATTTTCTGATCCTTGTGGTCATACGAAGCGTGGAGGAGAGAATACTTATTCTAGCCAAAATAAAAAAACTTGAAAATAAAACCCTACCTACACTACGCTAATTAAGATTGAGAGATTAGTTATGTATAATCAAACAACCAGTGTAGCCATGTACGCAGCAGTAATAAAAATATGTTATCTTTCAATTTTGAAATTGACATTCGGGAATATGTATGGGCGTGCGAAATTAGCTACTGAAGTTCTAAATTAAAAAAATAAAAAGGAAAACTAAGTGGAACTAACCTAGTACTTTCTTGAAACCAACGTTCGATCAGGCTTTCGTAGACGTAATTTTTCTTTCTCAGATCATGTTGCAGCTTCTCGCTGTCCTCCTCGACCTCTTGCACACCTAATGGTTCTTCGTTAAATATGAAAGGTTTTTCGTATGTTGATTCTTCGTTCGCCTCGGGAGGAGTGAATAAGCTTTTGGATGCTGTCAAGATCTCCTCTTCCAGAGAAGAGGAGACCCCGAATTTTTCTAGGATCTGAGTGAGTTGTTCCAAGATTAAATTCATTGTTAAATCATGTTAAAAAAAAGGATTCATACATCACCCAAATCAAAATGAAAAACTTTAAAAAACACTCATGCTAAAACATAAAAAAATTACTCTTCACAATTGCAAAAATTAAAACATTCCTGATAGTTGGTAGGGACAGTCAGGAATCTACACTGAAGCATCTCTATGACCCTTAGAACCAACACATGGAGATCACATTTGCAAAAATTAAAACTACTCTTGCATGAATTGAAATTTGCAGAAATTGAAATTACTTCTACCTAGTTAGTAGGGAGAAAATGAGGAGTCTCCTCTCACAAGCTTCTATGTCCCCTTACCAACATGTCTAGATCACACTTGCAGAAATTGAAACTAATCTTGCAGAAATTTAAATTTGTAGAAATTGAAATTACTTCTACCTAGTTGGTAGGGAGAACATGAGGAGTCTCCTTTCATGAGCTTCTATGACCCCTTACCAACATGTCTAGATCACACTTGCATGAATTGAAATGAAAAAGTAACTAATACCTCAATCCATCATGCTTCCCCGGAAACGACGCCAAAATGTTGGGTTCTAAAGATGTCCTAAAATATAACCTCTATGCATCATACAAAGGTAGGCATTGGCACAAGCATTTTAATTTTCACCTATGTAGGTTCTTACATTCCGTTTTCAATACCCGTCCTCCAGAGATGCAACTCCTGCAAAGGGAAAACAATTGTAACAAAAGGAACAACAATTGTTTCGTTCAAATGAACAACACTACTTGCAAAAGGAACATCAATCGTGACAAGGGAACAACGATCGTTATATTGGGTCGAACCAATGTTGTATTAATTGAGTTGTAGTACTTGCCCAACTATTTAATTTGTCAACTCGGGGTTCATAGACTGACGAAGCACATGCAAACTATATGCAAGATTGAAGCGAGACTAATCTAATCTAATGTTTAAGATACAACTGAAATTGAATCATTAATCTAAATTGAATCATTAATCTAACACATGACTTGGAATTGAATTAATATAGTTGCGTAAATGAAATTAATCTAGGAATGGGAAATTGCGTAAATGAAATTAATCTAGAAATGGAGAAATAGAAGAAGGAAAAATAGATACAATAAGTGAAGAGTTAAATGGCACAACAACACATGAGATCTCTCACCAATGAAGCAATCTTACATTCAATAATCAAATCAATCTTCATAATAGAAAAATGAAAGCATGAAAACCAAAACCATTAATCAAAGATAAGAATCTCTTTCTCTTTCGAATCCTAATGACTACCATTAATGACTACTCTAATTCTAATTACATAATCTAACTGAATTCTCATGAAGAGAGAGCACTCTCTTTTATACATGAGAGCCTTGAAGATAAGATAACCATCTCATTATTACAAATCCACTATTCTCTCAACTATTTTCCCATTATTACAAAATATAATCCCTTCAAATACTCACATATATCTCTCATATATCTTGGATAAGATATTCCAACCAAATCTCCATGATCTTCTCCTCGGAATGGGCTTGAATTATCTCCTCAAATCTTGAAATGGTGGAGGAAGTATTCAAGAAGTCCTTTTGAATTACCTTCACATATTCCTACACATTAAAAAGCTCACACATTTTTGAGATATATATGAAAACATGTCGATTTTCTAACATTTAATCACAAATTCCCTTTTAATACTAAAATGAATAAAGTTGAGAACAATAAGGTGAAAGCCAAGTATATTTATGGAAATGATATTGTGAAAGGTTAATGGGGCGATGAAATGTGGATAATGATGAAGGCAAAAGTGGATGAAAATAAGACATTTCTGAGCCCCAACAAGTGTTTGGGGGTTGTTGGCCCTTGACCAAGTTTTGGGAGATTCTTGGTCATGTTGACCTATTTTGGACTTCGACAGCCTGTCGAAGGAGGAGCATAAGATGAAGAAGAGATCATAGGATCTCGACCTCTTTTTGGGTCCTTTTTGGGTTTTGGGGATTATGTAATGGGATTGGGATGTCGGCCCATGGGTTTACCCATGCTTGGGCCTATTTTGTAATATATAAATAGATGGCTAGACAATATAAGGAGAGGCATCTATGTGATGTTAGGTCACTAGTCAGATGTGAATGTATGCTAAGTGCAAGTAGATTTTGTAAGTTCTTTTGCATGATTGTAAGAGACTTGCAAAGCTAAGTGCAAATGGTTGTAACAGACAGTAGAAGGCTTTGTGCTATAATGCAAGGAAGAAGGATCTAGCAAGTTGCACAGATCTTTTGTCCTATGCAGAGAAGGGTTCGGAAGCTATGTGCATGTAACCTGTTGAGAAGCTAATAAAGAATAAGAGTTGGTGGACGTAGCCCTAGGATGGGGGTGAACCACGTAAATATTGTGTTACTCTACTCTCTGTGATGTTCTGATAAGTTTATATCTTATTTGCTAGTTCTTTGAGATGATTAGATAAATCTGTCTATGCTTAGTGCTAATGATATGTGAGAATGTTAGATCTGATCTGTATGAATATGTTTAGTGATTGATCTACTAGATATGATATATTAACCTATGCTAAGTGCTTAAATACCTTAGATCGGTGTGAATGTTGTGAAGCTCTGTTTTATTAGAGAATTAGATATTGATTGCATATTGAGGAACTGACGATGCTAAGTGCTCTATTAAGTATCATAATCATAGATCTATGTCCCATCTAAGGTTGCAGACACCTGAGTCTCACAACCACCCCTGCCTCTACCTCAGGTAAGACTTCATCTACTTTGCAGGTATTGTCGAAAGGGTAGGTAGTTAGGGTTTTGTTGGTGCGTTGTTGTAGCGTTGAACCTTGGGTCTGCCCCTGTGCCAACATTGGTCACCAGCTGAGAATGATCCCAAAGTAGATCAATGGTTAGCATTACTCTGTGATTCATTCTTACTGTATATTTCCACTACGCTTGATATAACAGTCATGAGATATCTTGGAGGATCTTAGATTAATGACCAACGTTAGTTCATGACTTCGACCTTCGGAGCTTCGGGCAATCTGCAGGTAGGATAAGTTGGATATCCAGGAACGTTGTGGTCTTGGAGTAACATGGTATGCTGACATCATCTAGGTTGATGTGGATCCATAGAATGTGTGCCACATGTCACCCTGATTCATGACTTTTATAGTCCTTATGTGCCACATCAACCTTGACACTTGTCACCATATGATTGGGCCACCTGTCATATTTGTCTTCTGCCACATGTCTCCCTCCTGGATCATGTATTTTCACTTTGTGGCTTCAGTAATTCATGGCGCCGGGATTTTTTCAATTTTATATCAACTTCATACATCATCAAAGTGTCGAATATATATCTACCACTATAGATCTTCAACTGTCTTGATCTGGTGACCTTTGTCTATTTCGGAACTCTGGGGTTTGGGAGTTCTTAGTTCATCTGGGTTGTTTATTTCCAGAGTAGGTCAACGCCATAGTTGACCATGCTCTGATATGTTTTACTGACCAACGTTAGTTCATGACTTCGACCTTCGGAGCTTCGGGCAATCTGCAGGTAGGATAAGTTGGATATCCAGGAACGTTGTGGTCTTGGAGTAACATGGTATGCTGACATCATCTAGGTTGATGTGGATCCATAGAATGTGTGCCACATGTCACCCTGATTCATGACTTTTATAGTCCTTATGTGCCACATCAACCTTGACACTTGTCACCATATGATTGGGCCACCTGTCATATTTGTCTTCTGCCACATGTCTCCCTCCTGGATCATGTATTTTCACTTTGTGGCTTCAGTAATTCATGGCGCCGGGATTTTTTCAATTTTATATCAACTTCATACATCATCAAAGTGTCGAATATATATCTACCACTATAGATCTTCAACTGTCTTGATCTGGTGACCTTTGTCTATTTCGGAACTCTGGGGTTTGGGAGTTCTTAGTTCATCTGGGTTGTTTATTTCCAGAGTAGGTCAACGCCATAGTTGACCATGCTCTGATATGTTTTACT
>JASDQU010738384.1:105053-120355 GCA_032191745.1 Picea mariana | reverse complement strand
GTCCACAGAGTGTATCTCCGTAATTATAGCGAATCAAGAGATGAAATTTTTACCAAAGATACCTTGATATGTCTTCTCAATACCATAGCGATTTCACCATCTGAATCGTTCTATAAAAAAAGTTATAGAAAAAATGGTAAGATGACCTGAAAATAACATACCTTAGAACACATCACCAAAAAACTTCATCCTCCCTTGAAATCCGGCCTTCTTTTATTCCTATTTTCCTCTGAAATTAGACTTGTATCAAATGAATGTATAATGATGTTTATTTATACCATTTATGTCACTTCCTTTTAACATTAGGGCCGACCTGACACTTTCTTATTTTGTAATTCTTTTCTTTAATTATCTTCAGGGCCTACATGTCCTTCCTTCTTTAATTCACTTTGTCATCTTCAAAAATTCATTTCTCCTCAACCATGAGGATCCACATGACGTTCCACATACCACCAAAAATAACATGATGTATACTATACATTCATGGGTGTTGTATATGCATGTGCATTGTCCTTCATGTCCAAATACCTTTATCAATCTTGCAGTCCAAAACCCATGACTATGGTTGACATCAATGACAACAACTAGTCTTCCAACAATTATATCTCTCTCCAAAGTTGGGTTACCTTAAACAAGGTTCCCAATACCTACAATATATTTAACCTACTTTTCATAATTAAAAAATCCCCTTTATGAATGAATGTGATAATATATTGGTCAACAAGGTGAAGCCCTCGTGATCCTTCTGAGTATTTAAAATGTGTATGGTGGTATCTATAATCATAAAAGTTTACTTTGTTATAAATGATGACATTTGATCCAATGTTGTATAGGTGTACTAAGTGAACTATGACATTTGCATGGTATTTTTAAAATTTGGGTGATTTTGCTTCCATTTATCTGGATAATTAGCTCATATTTTTTGTGATTAGCAGTGCACACATAGTAGCTAGTTTTCATTAAAGTTGAAATTCTTGCATTTCATGTTCCTCTTGCATGGTTTAAAGATTCAAGTCGAAACACCATCAGTTTCACGACCACTCCTTTGAGTAACAACAACCTAAAATAAATCACTAATTAAAATTTATCAAGCAACTTTTCTAGGGCTCTTTAAACCCATCTTAGCTTAGGTGTAGATCTTTGGAATAGGATTGTGAGAATAAATTTCCAAATATTCTAAACAAACATAAATCTTTGATTTAGGGAGTGAAATCCAGTTGCTATATCACTGACTTTGGGAAGCCCTTCTAACACAAGGGTCAAGCACAAGGTAGCATTGGGGCCAACAAATTAGTCAACCCTACTTTGTTGGTCTTGATGTCGACTGTCAACTGTCCCCCATCTACTTTGGTATAGTAGGTGGTACCATATAGGCCATAATATTTTAGACTTCCTACCCAAGGTGACAGCACAAAGAAGGTGTTGTTGTACCTAGGATTGACGTTGGCTAGACTCACTCAGACTCCTTGGAGGGTTTCCCACTACTCAATGAGGTAACTTGTACCAGGGAATTAGTTCATTAAGCAGGTTGTCAACGTAACTTTTCCACCCACCAAAAATCATCCCCTTCACACATCGATCCTGTGATGTTGGATTCCATCACCAACTAGCACTTCTTTGTGAGAAGTTTTTTTTGCATTCTTGACTCCTAGATTAATTAGCGTGTGATGGATAATACAAGTGTTAAAGAGTAACACTATGGTAATCATTATGAGATTATTGTGATAGCAATAGGATACTAGCAATGAAGTATAACCATTGTACTAATTAGTGTTATAGCTTGATAGAACAATGCTTATGCATATCCAATTTCATAGACTAAGTTAGTGGAGTGATGTTAGTTCTCTTTTTGTTTTTTCTCTCTTAAATGTAGGGATTAATTCTTCCCACTTGGTTTGGGACATTTGTAACATTGTATCCCCTAAATATCGTGTGGTCCTTTCATGTTGAACTATGGCCTCATGTTTCATTTCCTTTAAAACCAAGACTAGTTCCACATATAAAACCATTTAAGGATGTCTTATCAACACATATTTCAGATTAGTACTTGAAACCCTCACCTACAATGTCATGGTAAGTTCCTTCTCATATGTATGGGATTCTATAGATCTACTTTCCCCAATTTATATCCAAAATCATTATCTTCTCAATTTTATCTTTAGTTTATTCCATTTTTCCTTACATATTTTCTCTCAAATTTAAGTTTTCATTTCCTCAACTTTTAATTGTGTCCAAATGTTGCACCCTTAAAATTTAAGACCTTTCTTCTAGGGAAGAGACTAATTGTTCATGTTTCTCCAAGGGTATAACTTATCGCCTATTAGATTCTACTATAACCTTCCATTTAATGATTTATACCTATGTTTTCTTGATATGTTCCAATAAAACCCATGTTCTTATGTCAACAACTCCCATTCTAGTAGGTTGTTTAGTTTCTTTCATACATGGTATATTTGGTGTAGGGGCTAGTGAAGGAATATGTGCTTGTTTGGCTACATGGGTCTTTGTACTTTCTCTAAGTTTCCTGATCCTACTAATGTACTCACTTGTTTATAAGGATCATGGTTTATATGGGATGATGACCCTCTTATTTCTAGAAATGTGGTAGTAAGTTCCTTAATTATGTCCCATGTTTTTGAAAAATAAATATATTTCTCCCATTGTTCTATCCTCTCAATTTTCCTTCTTTTATTTTTAGTACTAGTTCCTTGGGGGTTAAGGACCTTATAAACACTCTTATTTTTCAATTTTTATCTAAATTTTAGGGTCCATATCTATATATGTGACAACATATAAAGTGTTTCATCATTGGTCTTCAAAAATCTTAGGGATGATAGCAACAAATGTGGAATAATTAATTGGTTAAAATAGTAGAAATGTTTCCCAACAAAGTGTTGAAAATGAACAACAAATTATCTTCTAATCGATAACAATAGTTATTAGGCATATATAAAACTCATAGTTATACCTCTTTCTAGGACTATAGTGACATGTATGGAATCCATGCAAACATTTTCAAAAATCGCATCTACATCAAGTACAATTCCCTTCCAGTCAAAAGCCACAAAGGAGAATGAACGTTACACTTAAAGACATAGTTAAATATAAACTATAGAAAACTTTATATTTAGGTTTTATATACCCTATCTTAGATAGTGAATGGTTTTTGCCTTTGATTATTGTTCCCAAGGAAGGAGTAACTAGAAAATTTGTGTGGACTATAGGGAACTTAATAAATCCACTAGAAAGGAAATGATTCCACTATATAAGGATTGTATGGATAAAAACATTTAGTGGAATAATTAAGGGATACGTATTTCCATCATGCATACATTTTTTTTTATGTTTTTTGGTTGGTATTTACATCCTCTTTGTCAAGGTATTCATGAATTTGTATAGTGTTGGGATACAAATTTTGCATACACTTTGAAAGGAATGTTTCCTTATGTTTTTATTTCAATGATAAAGCATGTCAAGAGTGATAATATACTAGATACTAGTTCCAAATACTTCTTCATCATCCACTTGTCCTACCCAAAATGGTATTTTAGTTTCAATAAAATGTTTAGTAGGAGGATAGAGAGTGAGTCTCTTTTGGGACAATCCTTAAGAAATTTTCATGTCCCATATTCTGTAACCAATGTAAGTATCTATTGTAGCTAACCATGGTATTCCAATGATGATGGGATTTCCATTAATGATTTTATCCTTGGGTTACAACATGATAAATTCTACTAGATATTTCTGGGAGCCAATTGAGATTATCACATCTTATAATATTCCTTCAAGGATGACAATAGACATGTCTATCAACAAAAGTATTGTCAAATAGTTGGCTTAGGTTGATGGATAGTTGGTTGTCATTGATTTCAAACATTGGAGAGTGATATTGTATATTGATTTCAACCCTTAGTGATTGATGTCAACCCTTGGAGAAAGTTGGGTAGCAAATTTCAGTAGCAAAAAGGTTTGGGTAATGGACCCAAGGTTGTTTCATGTATAATGGTATGTGTTTTAATATAGTTGAAGGAAATAATATTATATATGGATAGTACATGTCATTCCATTTCTGGTGGTATGTGGAACGTCACATAACTCCTCACGGTTAGAGAGTTATGGCCATGAGAAGTTGGAGAACCTAGGTTTGGGTAATGGACCCAAGTTTGTTTTATGGATAATGGTATGAGTTTTTATATATTTTTAGGTAATACGGATCTATATGGATATTACATGTCATTCCATTTATGGTGGTATGTGGAACGTCACATAAATCCTCATGGTTTGAGAGTTATGGCCTTTCAAAGTTGGAGGACCCTCATATGTCATCTAGAAGCCCCAAAAGGTCAAAGTAGTCAAAGTGGTTTAAGATATTTTAGAAGGTAAATAATAAAGTGAAGTGATGAGTTTACTATAATTCAAATTTAATACAAAATAAATTTTTTTAATTATAAATTTAATGGAGAAATTAGAAGTGGGTTAACCCTAAAAATAAAGAAAGTGGACAAAGTGACGTAGAAGATGTTTTTAAGGAAGCTACTTGGAGAGTATAAATAAGAGGCAAGGCTCTCTCATTTTATATCAAACTTGAGAATATTTAATATATATATGTGTCTGAGGTAACCAAAGGATATATAATCCTAATTTCGGAGGGAAGGTGAAGAAAAGAAGGTCGGAATTCAAGGAAGGATAAATTCTTTTGATGATGCTTTTTAAGGTATGTTATTTACAAGTCATCTCACCATTTTCACAATAAAAAAAATTCAAAATGATTCATACCATGAAATTGCTATGCCATTGAGTAAAAATATCCAATTATCTATGGTAAAAAATAAATCTTGTGGGTTGTTGTATTTTTGGAGTTACAGTCTGTGGCAAATAGGGTTTGTGGCTAGTCCTGAAACTAGTCTAAAACAGGCGTTTCAAGTAAAAACGTCATAACTTCTTCATAACATATCCAAATTCAGTAAGAAAAAAGGTGTTGATTACATTAAATTATGTAGTAATATGTGTAACAATTTCAGATCTATTCAAAAAATATTACATGTGGGGTACGCTCTACAAGGTCTCTTTCTAGAATAATCCAGAATTCAAAAAGCTATGCCATTTTTGCTATAACTCCTTTTATGAGAGGTTCCAAGTAGTGAAAGCTGGAGAAATTTCATAAAACACAATGAATAACATTTTGTATTAGTTTCATATCTTTATTCATTATAGGTACAAATTTATGATTATTTCAAGTTAGGGTTGTTGACTAATCCAAAACTAGCCACGTGAGACTAAAAAAAAGTTTGATGAAAATGCTAGTCTCTTAAGGAAAGAAATAATGATCTAAACCATCTTGAGGCAGAGTTTGGTCAAGAAGAGAAAGGACTTGAAGAAGAAATAATCACATTAAAAATTCATCTTGAAGAAGAAAAAAGAATAGAAGAAGTCATGAAGTCTCATATAATGAATAAATAAGAAGAGATTGATAAGCTTGAAGAAGAAGTTGTCACATTGAGAAGTAAAATTGTCAATATCAACAAGAACGTTGAAGAGACATAAACATCCACATCAGTTATAGAGAATGAAGAGAAGCACTCCAGGTTGCTAGAAAAGGAGAATCAAGAAAATAGAAAGAGTTATGCAGAAGTACACAAAGGAAGGAATCATGGTCAACCAAAATCTAAGAAAACTATTGAAGATACATATTCAAGAAGACCATCCATGTTTAAGCCACAAAGAAGCTTCAATCATGATCATGATCAGTCAAGGAAAAAATTCAGAAGGACTACACCACAAAGAATATCATTCAATCACAGGTATGCAGATTTATTTTATGGTAATTGTTTTTATTATACTAACTTTGGACATAAGGTTGCAGATTGCAGGGATTATAAAATAAATGTCCAAGAAATAAGTGCCTATGTGGTAGCACGTAACATTGAGTGTTACAAATGTCATAACTATGGACACATAGCCAGGGATTGTAGAAGCATGATTGATACTTCCATGAAAGACAACACTAATATCAAATATAAGAAAGTATGGATAAGAAAATAGAATGAACGGGTGAACAAAGACTAGGTACCAAAGATTGCAAGATTGGGAATAAAACAAGATGAAGAAAATTCTACAGAGAAAAGGAAAGATGTCACATACATAAAGGTTTGGAAAATAACTGAAAGAAAGGAAGTATGGATAAATAAGGAACAAGTTCAATATATTTCACTTTCAGGCATTGTAGTGAAAGATGAACCCACAGACAAAAAGAAAGAAGTCAGAGCTCAAAGAGATAATTAATATACCAATGAAGATGGTGGTGAATCTACCAATGAAAGTGATGATGAATACACATTAGAGTAGGAATTGTTATGAGCCATCTGGATTAGAGACTCCCAAGTAATATGAATATTAGATAGGGGGATTCTATGCGATAGTTGTGATAGACCAAAGAACCATCCTTCGAGCAACTTGCAGAGTTTGAGAAGAGAGATTCAGAGAAATCAGTTAGCAGAAGTACAGTTTGATAGATTAATCAAGACTTCGTGATAGTATAGTGATAAATGGGTCAGCATTATGGACAGTTGTGCAAGTAGAGTCTTGGACAGTATGGACATAGATGGATTCGTAAGAACACTTAGCAGGTTTGGACAGATATATGATAGTGGACGAGAGCATGGATTTATAGATTGGTTCAGAGACAAAGGAACATTATCATAATGGATGATAATTACACAAGAAATGACTCGAACAATGCTAATGGATTCCAAATTGACAGATATTTTTTGGACACATGCAATGCATACATCAGTTCACATTCAAAACATAGTAGTGCTCAGAAAAAACAATGATAAAACACCCTACGAAGTATGGAAAGGAATCCCAGACAACAACCTTTACATCAAGGTAACTCAAGGTAATATTTTATTAATTGAAATTTATGTTGATGATATTGTTTTGGAAGTACTAATGACAAGTTAGGCCAGAAATTTGCAAAGGATATAAATAATGAATTTGAAATGTCATTACTTGGAGGACTATCCTTCTTTCTGGATCTTCATATATGTCAAAGAAACCAAGGAATTTTTATTTCTCAAACTAAGTATATTAGAGAAATGCTAAAGATGTTTGGAATGGAATATTGCAAACCAGTTACCACTCCTATGAAAACCAGTTGCAAGTTGAACAAAGATGATGATTCAAATTCTACAGACTAGAGGTAATACAGGTCAATTATTGGTGGCTTACTATATGTGACAACATCCAGACCAAATGTAATGTAGGCAGTTGGACATGTGGCAAAATTTCATGTAGCACCAAAGGAATCACATGTATTAGCAGTGAAGAGGATTTTTAGATATCTCAAAGGAACATAAGAATTTGAATTATGGTATCCAAAAGGAAAGTATCTATCACTTATTTCCTACACAGATGCATATTAGGAAGTTTGCATTAATGGTCGATGAAGCACCAGTGGAGAAACGCTCTACTTGGGTGAGTGTTTAATATCTTGTCTAAGCAAGAAACAATCATCAATATCCTTATATATAGCCGAGGAAGAGTATATTGCAACATCAACATGTTGTACACAGGTTCTATGGATGAAAAAAAAATTGACAGATATACAGGTTGAGTATGATGAGCTCATTCCAATCTATTGTGATAATACAAGTGTCATCAGTATCTCAAAAAACTCGGTGATGCACTCCAAGATGAAACATATTCCAATCAAGTATCACTTTATATGGGAACATGTTGCAAAGAAGAACATCAAAGTTGAATATGTGGGAACAAAAGAACAAGTGGCATACATCTTTACAAAAGCTCTTCCATGGGAATCCCTTGAGTATGTTCGCTAGAGACTAGGAGTAATTTCTACTCCAAAATGAATGATTTTGAATGCTTATCTTATATGTCTTAGATGTACATGAGGAAGCACCATAAATAGGACAAATGGGGAGAGATTTATTAGATTCAAAGGCAAATGCTTGGAGAGAGAGAATAGAGGCATGTTTCCAAGGGGAGCAATTTTCACAAGGGAAGAATGAGAGATATGACTTCAGAGTGATATCCTTTGTCAAAGGGGAATATATTATTGATATGAAGGGAATGAGAGTAATCAGTGGCTTATAAACATAAATAAAAATCAAAGGCACGTAGACAGGGGGAGAATCCTTAAGGAGAGTTTAGTCAGGGGGAGCAACCCCAAAGGGAGATCCCCTTTTCCATTGATGTCAAAGGGGGAGAGATAGAAACATTGATGAAGAGTATAAGCATGAATGTTATCATGACTAAGTGCTGCCATCAATGTTGGTGTTGCCATCAATTCCAAAGGGGGATATTGTCAGAAAATTGGCTTAGGTTAATGGATTTTTGGTTGTCATTGATGTAAAACATTGGAGAGTGATATTGTAGATTGATGTCAACTCTTGGAGAAAGTCCGATAGCGAATTCCGGTAGCACAAAGGTTTGGGTAATGGAACAAAGGTTGTTTCATGTATAATGGTATGATTTTTAATATATTTTAAGGTAATGATATTCTATATGGATAGTACATGTCATTCCATTTCTAGTGGTATGTGGAACGTCACATAACTCCTCACGGTTAGAGAGTTATGGCCATGAGAAGCTGGAGAACCCAGGTTTGGGTAATAGAACCAAGTTTTTTTGATGGATAATGGTATTCATTTTGATCTATTTTCAGGTAATGCTATTCTATATGGATAGTACATGTCATTCCATTTCTGGTGGTATGTGGAACGTCACATAAATCCTCAGGGTTTGAGAGTTATGGCCTTAGAAAGTTGGAGGACCCTCATATGTCATCTAGAAGCCTCAAAAGGTCAAATAAGTCAAAGTGGTTTAAGAGATTTTAGAAGGTAAATAATAAAGTGAAGTGATGAGTGTACTATAATTCAAAGTGAATACAAAATAAATTTTTAAATAATAAATTTAATGGAGAAATTAGAAGTGGGTTAACCCTAAAAATAAGGAAAGTGGGCAAAGTGACCTACAAGATGTTTTTAAGGAAGCTACTTGGAGAGTATAAATAAGAGGCAAGGCTCTCTCATTTTAGATCACACTTGAGCATATTGAATATCTATAGGTTTCTGAGGTAACCAAAGGATATCTAAGCTGAATTTCTGAGGGAAGGTGAAGAAAAGAAGGCTGCCATTCAAGGAAGGATAAATTATTTTGATGATGCTTTCTAAGGTATGTTATTTACCGGTCATCTCACCATTTTTTAAATAAATTTGTTTCTAGATTGATTCATACTATGAAATTTATATTCCATTGAGGAAACATATCCAAGTATCTTTGGTAAAAAAATGATCTTTTAGGTCGTTGTATTTTTGGAGTTACACTCTGTGGAAAATAGGGTTTGTGGCTAGTCCTGAAACTAGTCTAAAACAGGTGTTTCGGGTAAACACGTCATAAATTCTTCATAACATATCAAAATTTAGTAAGACTAAATGATTTGGTTATAGTACAATCTTTAGTATGTTTTGTAACAGTTTCAGATCGATTCATCAAATATTACGTGCGGGGCAGGCTCTACAAGGTTGTTGTCTAGAATAAGCCAAAATTTAGCAAGGTATGCCATTTTTCCTATAACTCCTTTTATGAGAGGTTCCAAGTAGTGAAACCCGGAGGAATTGCATAAACACACTAAAGAACATTGTGTATCAGTTTCATATATTTTTTCAATACAAGTACAAAGTTATGATTATTTCAAGTTAGGGTTGTTGACTAATCCAAAACTAGTCATGTGAAACTAAAGAAAAGTTTGATGAAAATAATAGTCTATTGTTGTTAAAGTTAAGGAAGGTTTGCAGGTATGTTATCATATACACCAGGTCTATTACAGAGTTAAAAATCATATTTGGATGATGAAATTTATGAGGGCATTTGGTTGAGGTACATGTCGAGTACATGATTGAGACAAGTAGTTGATGGGTTGGCACATACATGAGGTGTATAGTTGATGATGTTGGTACATATTGATGAGTCATAGTTGATGAGTAGTTGATACATGATTGGTACATACTTGGTACATGGTTGGAGGCACTTNGTATTTTTGACACATGGTTTATGGATGATGTAGCATACTTGTATTATTAGAAGCACATATTGATCTTGGTGATGATTATGAGTTGTTGTGTTATGCTTGGTTGATGCACATATTTGAGAGTTGTCTTGGTGATTGATATTGGTGAGTACATATGATTTGGTTGATAAGATTGATGAGACAGGTTGTTGTGATAGGTTGTTTGGACAAGTTGTTGTGACAGGTTGTTGTGATAGATTGTTGTGATAGGTTATTTGTACAGGTTTGGTGCATGGTTGATGCACTTGTTCATGGTACAGGTTGGTGCATGGTTGATGCACTTTTTTATGGTACAGGTTGATGCATGGTTGATGCATGGTTCAGGTTATTGGTACAGTTTATTTGGTGCAGGTTGATTGGTACAGGTTTACAATAGTATATCTCACAGTGATAGTGTGACAATGGTTCCATCATTCTACTTATACATCAGGGAGGTTGTATGGGGAAAGGATAGGTGATTGCAGCCACCTTCTGGTTGTAGCCAAAGAACATAGGGGGTTGTAGCTTCCTTCTGGTTCTAGCCACATAATTTGGGAGTTGGAGCTTCCCTCAGGTTGTAGCCTCCTTCCAGTTGCAGTTGGGAAACAAAGGAAGTTGGTGCTTCCAATGAATGTAATTCTTCAAGACATATAAGAAAAATCATAATGTGGTTTTCTCCCGCTTTGGGTTTCCATGTAAAACACTGGTGTACTGTGTATGTGTAGGATTGTTCATTTGTTCATTGCTTATTTACTCTGCAGGTATTGGATGATAATAATACATTGACATAACACTTGGATTATATGGTTAAAAAGGATTAAATTTCTCTATTATTGATTCACCCCCCCTCTCAGTAATCCAACAAGTATAGTGGATGTGCATCTTAATAATTCTCTCAAATTTAATTGAGGATTGTCTCATTGTCATTACATTGATTGCAACCCCTAAATATATCATTGATCAAGGTATTTTGGACCTTGGTTTAATTACATGTTTATGTAGACATATACTACAAGGATTACTAGAATAAAATAAATAGGGGCCTTACTATCTTTAGATGGGTCATCACAATCCAATGCAATATTAGCCTTCAATTCAAAACATAAATTATTCAAGCCACAAAGCCTACCTTTCTCCATCCATTCATAAATCAATATCAATTATGGAGATGATATTTACAAAATCTCATTGAAAAACATTTAGATCCATTTCCATAGGATATAGAGTATTTGGGAGTGAAAATATTCCCTCACATCATGAGATAAACAAGCTACCCTACAACATTAATTGTGGGTGGATCTCTTTTCATCATTCTAGGTCTCTTGATGCATGGTTCCTTGATAACTTTTTTGTATATGGGTACATATTTGATAGCTTAAAGGATTGGAATTTTGATATATAGAGTTTTTAGTTATCTTAAGAGTTTAGTTTTAAATTGGTTGTATGTCCTATTTTGTTCACTCCTCTTTAGATAAGAATTTTTTTTCTTGGTGCATCTTATTGAAAAGGAAACTAGGTTTCTTCTTGGACATCTAGATTCTAAGTTCTTAGGTGGATTTTATTTCTCTTTCTAGATTTCAACATTATCTAGGAGTTTCTTCTACACTCCCACATTGTATTCACATTGGATGTATCCTTTATTCCCATTGACCTACTTGTGTGGTCATTTGTTGGACATTAATAACATTATCTTATCTTATCTACATATCTAGCAATTATTAACAACTGACCATGGATGCCTTTTCAATTTCAACAAGTTTTTTGGGATTGAATCACCCTCTTCCATCTTCATTAGGAATCCACTAAAGTAGGTTGGTCGACTAAAGGAGAAAAGAGCATTGGCATTGTCAATGAAAGTACTTACAAGAGAGACGAAGATCACAATAAGTCAATGAAATATGTTACATAAATCATTTCAAATAAAGAAGGTATATTCATAGTACAAAGTTTGTTTGTTTGCATGCTTGACTCCTAGATTAATCAGTGTGTGTTGTTTTTTCTCCTTAGTTGGCCTTAGGATTGAGTCTGTGTCTAATGGAATCAGTTCCAGGGTATTCCAACTAGCATCGTGTCCTATTACCACCACTTGTTGGCATGTGTCATTTGACTCCAAACATTCCCCTATAATTCCCAAATAGTATACCAATAGTAATAGAGAATAATACAATTTTGAAAGAGTAACACTATGGTAATCATTATGAGCTTACTGTGATACCAACAAGATACTAGTAATGAACTAGTGTTACATCTTCATTGACTGACTATTTATGTCATTAATGGTGTTATAGTACATACAATCAAACATGTATTTGTCATATATATCTTCATTGAGTGAGGGAAGTTCGGCTAGAATAGAGGAAAGTGAGACATCTAGTAGGTCTAACAGGCGAAGATCAACTAGAGGTGAGAAAATCAGAAGAAAATTCCATAGATGCATGGAATTTTTTCTTGCGAAAGGGGGATTATGTTCTTATGATCATGCGATAATAGATGACATCGAGGTTCCCTTGAGGTACAAACATATATTGAAATGATGGGTACCCAAGGATCTTCCTGAAATAAACACCGATTTCTGTGTAAATGAAAGGATATACCAGATTTCTCCATTGTCATTACATGGTTTGGGGATATTTTCCATGGATGGTATAAAGGTTTGTTATGACGAATTAACAGAATTGATGGAGTACATTGAAACCTATTATATCTACAAAGATTGGATACAAATAGTCCAATATACAAACAACATGAAAAGATATGGCTTGACTGCAAATTATATACAACTAAAAGACAATGATCAAAATAAAGGAGAAACTATCTATATTGACAGAAGGCCAAGAGAAGTGGGGAATATTCAAGGGTTTGTTGGATCATGTTGTCATTGATGCCAATGGTTTGATTATTTTGATGTTAGAGGATTGATGTCAAGTGATTGAGTGAATAATTGATGCCAAGTGATTGATTGATGTCAATGGATTGATTGATTGATAAGCTTTATTGATTGATGATTGATGAACAATGTATATGTATTATCCTTGATGATAATGATAGGTTTCAAGTGGAAAACAATCAATGAACATGGATCAAGATGCATAGATGAAGATGGATTCTTCGATATATTATGCATAGTTTGATGAATCATTATTGTCTTGTCATGATTAATAAGAAGTACAAATGGATGAACTCCAAAGTGGTCCCCTTATGGTGAAAGCCCTCATGGGAAGACGCTTTTTGGTTGAGTTGTGGTTGAGAGAACCCATGCTTGTATGTAGAATAATGAGATAAAGATCAGTGACTTTGTTGGTGAAACTATCCTAGATGAATAGTGCTTGTCATGACATTTTCGGTGGTATGTGGAATGTCACATAACTCCTCACTGTTTGAGAGTTATGACCTTACAAAGTTGGAGGACCCCCATATGATGGCTTGAAGCCCCAAATGGTCAAAGAAGTCAAAGTGCCTGAAAAGAAGAAATCATTATCTTAATAATAAAGTAAAGTGACAAAATCAAGAAGGATTATTTTAATAAAATAATGGAGAACTTTCTATTTATAGAAAGTGGTTAACCCTAAAATGGGTTAAGTAACCANTGATGGCTTGAAGCCCCAAATGGTCAAAGAAGTCAAAGTGCCTGAAAAGAAGAAATCATTATCTTAATAATAAAGTAAAGTGACAAAATCAAGAAGGATTATTTTAATAAAATAATGGAGAACTTTCTATTTATAGAAAGTGGTTAACCCTAAAATGGGTTAAGTAACCTAGAAATGGGTTAAGTGACCTAGAGGATGAAAGTATAGATAAGATAGCAATGGTCTCTTGTAATATATCCTTTTTGGTGGATCAATGGATATTTTCTTGTCAGAATATCTTTTGGACTATTGATGGAGAGCTTCTTGTGAGAGCATCTTTGGTGTGGATCTCTTGAGCATGATTGAAGATCTATTCTAAGAAAGAGAGCATGAGGAGGATCTCATGGACGCATCAAAGTTTCAGAAATATCAGAGATATTGACAGCAAAAGTCTTGGAGCTTTAGAAACCCTAGTTTCTGAGGTGTACGCGGGTTGTAATGGTCCAGGGCGTGTACATACGCGGCCTGTATGAGGACAGGGCATGTACAGTGGCTAAAATCATGAAGATTTGTGTTTAAGCTGATGATTGGTTGTTGAAGAATGAAACAGGTTCTAGATCTGCATTCTATGGGCTCAGATCTGTCGCTGAGACACTGGTATGATTACATTATTGTCTTGATGGATAGTATATCTTTTTGTGTTGTGAATGCTTAGGGAATTCTTGGTATGGTTTCTATGATGTGGTTTATGTTGGTTGATGGAGTGAGCATCACTCTTATGATTCAGTACTGATATGATGGCTATAGTATGTTGATTATTTATGCATGATTGAGTAGCATTCATATTGATTGGTTGTGGAGAATGAGTAAACCATTGGAGAGCTTGGGTGTGTTGTGACTAGCTGATGGTCAGTTTAGATAGTGAGAGACATAACATAATGATAAATTGGTTGCAGAGGATCTGAATTGATCTTGAAGGATAAACCCTAAATAGATTAGAAGGTATATGCATGTTGTTGTATATAGTAGTCGCATACATGTGCGGGTTGTAGTGAGCCAGAGCGCGTACACACGTGGGTTTCACTACTGACAGGTCACGTACCTATCACATAATGATATCTATTGAGGACTGTTGCCTCATCTCAGTTGGTGCTGAGTGTGTAAGATGACTCTTGCATTATAGAGCTAGTTCTCTTGTAGAGTTGTACTCTATTCAGTTGTTGCTGAAAAATCCCAAGGATTGTAGTCCGTAATAAAAAGAAAATTGTACATACATCTAGTGTTCCTTCTATTCCTTGTGGTGATGACTTGTTGATGATATATTTCTGATATATGTTGTTGATATGTGTTCACATATAATTGTTTATAAATGACAACAATAAGTAATGAGTAAAATGTTGAATGCTAACTAATGAGTTTTGTGTAAGAGGGAAGTTTTGGGAAAATGATCCCCACACTCAGTCACCCCCCCTCTAAGTGTGGAAGGTGTGTCCAACAATTGGTATCAGAGCAGGCCTTCACTACAAGTCTTAACAAGATTGAAGGAGATCCATAGACACAGAAATGGATGATGAAGTTCCAATCCTTGATGAGGAAAACTATTCTACTTGGAGAATAGAGATGAGAGTACATTTGAAGGAAATGGGAGCAGCTATTTGGAAGGCAAC
>JASDQU010738384.1:86805-99424 GCA_032191745.1 Picea mariana | reverse complement strand
GCACCAATGCATACAACTCCTTATCATAAGTAGGATAGTTAATCACGGCACCATTAAAAGTTTCATAATGAAAACAAATGGGCTTACCATGTTGTAACAAGAATGCTCCCATTGCATAACTTCTTGCATCAGTTTGGATTTCAAAAGGTTGTCTCAAATTTGGAAGTGCAAGAACTGGGGTTGAACTGATTTTCTCTTTCAAAGTATCAAAAGCCTTTTGTTTCTTTCCTCCCCATTGGAAAAATTGTTTGATGCTTGTCACAGCATGTAATGGAGCTGCAGTTGAAGAAAAGTTAGCAATAAACTTTCTCCAATATTGGGTTGCTCCCAAAAAACTTCTTACCTCTGTCACATTGTTGGGCTTGGACCACTCCAATATGAATTTGACCTTAGAGGGATCAATTTTTTGTTCTCCTCCACCAACAATATGCCCCAAGTAAACAAGTGAGGTATTTCCAAACTCACATTTAGACATCTTCAAAAACAACTTTTCTTTTCTCAAGACATCTAAAACTTGCTTTACATGCATAACATGCTCTTCACGAGATTTGCTAAAAATAAAAATGTCATCCAAGTACACAATAACACAATCATCAAGAAAAGGCCTTAATACATCATTCATTACTCTCATGAAAGTAGCAGGATCATTGCAAAGTCCAAATGGCATTACCATCCACTCAAACAAACCTTGATTTGTTTTGAAAGATGTCTTCCACGTGTCTCCTTCAACAATCCTAATCTGATGATATCCACTTCTCAAATCCAACTTAGTAAAATACTTATCATCTTTCAATTGATCAAGCAAATCATCAATTCTAGGAAGAGAATAACGATTATTTACCATAATCTTGTTCAAGGCCCTGAAATCTACACACATGTGCCATGTACCATATTTCTTTGGCACTAAAACAATTGGAGATGCACATGGCGATGTGCTTGGCATGATGACCCCTTTGTCAAGAAACTCTTGGATTTGTTTTTTAATTTCAGCATTCTCCATGACTGACATCCTGTACATACCAATGTTTGGAAGAGGGAAATCTTGTTTCAATTGTATTTCATGTTGAATACCCCTTCTTGGAGGCAATCTCTTTGGTTCCTAAAACATCGCATCATATTGGTTAACAACCTCATATAAATCAGATTTCAACTTTGCATCACAACCTTGGAAATTTTCTTTTTCAACATTGTCTTTGCGTTTAATCATCAAGAGGACAAAATTCTTACTAGCATTGACTAATCTCTTCATTTGTCCCGCATTTACAAGTGAAAAAATCATCTTCTTTGTATGTGCTCTAACAATGTACTCAACTCCATTTTTAAACAACTGATACTTGTTCTCATGAAGATGAAAGATGGCTCTCCTATCATATAAGTATGGGATTCCCAACACAATACCATAGATATCCAAAGGAATGACATCAAGCTCTACCTCATCTATAAAATTTGCAGTGATGGAAAATCTAAGTTTACACCTTCTTGTCACCTGGAATTTAGCATTGTCACATATCCAACCTAGAGGGTATGGTTTAGGATGTGGAATAGTTTACAAATTTAATTTCTTGATAGTGTCTTCAGATATGAGGTTTGCTTGAGATCCAGTATCAAAAAGAGTATCTATCTTGGTATGCTTTGAAACAACTCTTATGTGAAAAAGCTTTATTCTTTCTTTTTCTTGTTGAGTTTCATTGAGGATATTACTACTTGAAGAAATAGTACTTGCAAAAGAACCCTTACCTTGATAACCCATGGCTGTGACTTTTGTTTCATCACCTAAATCAGAACCTAAATCTTGTTGTATGGTTGCAACAGTCTTTGGCTTCCCTTTTTTGCTGAACTTTCTGGGTCTTTTTTTAGGATGAAGTTTCCAACAATGGTCTTCATCATGGCCATTCTTTGAACAATGTTTACATGTAAATTTTTCTCCCTCTTTCTTAATTGAAGCAATCTTTTTTCCATTTCCCTTGAACTTCCTCTTTCCCTTGTCTCCATGACTGAAAGGCTTCTTGCTGCCCTCATGAGTTTCATTCCTCCCTCTTGCTTCCAAATGAGTTGCCTAAACAAAAACTTCATCTAGATTTGAAGGGTTAAACATGAGTATTGTATGTCTCAAGTAACTATGTAAATCTCCAATGTATTTGAGTAAAGTTTCTTGAGAAGACAAATCTACTCCCAAAACCAAATCTATTCTCCTAAATTCTTGAGTAAAGCTTTGCACATTTTTCCCTTTAGCTTGTCTAAAATTTTGTCAATCCATAATAGCTTTCTACATGTATGCTAATGGATAAAATTCCCTTTTAATTGCAACAATGAAATCATTCCAAGATGATAAAACTTTACCGTGTTTCTTCACGTCCTCTTGAGTTTTGGCTTCCCACCAAATGAGTGTTGCACTATCTAATCTTAAAGAAGCAAGCTGAATTTTAGTTTCATCATCTTGAATCCTTTGTATCCTAGAATACACTTCAATCTGACGAATCCATTTACCTAATTTCTCAGCATTTACCTCTCCATTGTACATTGGCAATTCAAATTTAATATCAAGCTTTAAAAATGGAGTTTGTGGAGGAATTTTACCATGTCCCTTTGGAGAATTTGGAGGTGGTTGTGAGATGGTAGAAGAAGTGGAAGATGGAGGTGAAGGAGGTGGAGTATCACCATTCCCTCCATTTCCTTTTGGAGTTTAATCACCACTATCTCCCTTGTCCTTTGAAGGGTTGGAAATTTCACCTTGCAACCTTGCATTCCTTTCTTCAAATAAGACTTTCACCATTTCTCTCATATCCATGAAAGCCTTTCTGAGATCTTCATCTCCAGAAGGAAGATTTTCATGACTCTCTTTATGAGCCATACTTGGTGAATGCATCCTTGAAGCTTGAGGTGATTGTATAGTCCTTCTTCTTGAAATTTGAGAACTTGGCTCTAAAAGTTGACATTCTCCTCTTGTGAGATTCAACCTTGTGAGCATAACTAAAAAAACACTTTCAAATAATCAAGCCTTCAAAAACCTATGCTCTGATACCAACTTGATCTAAAAATGAAAAGGCTTGTGTCTTTGAAATATTTGCAAGTTTTTTTAATTAAGTGTGCTTAGCCAAAAGGATCAATTTGAAAACACATAATTTAGAGAAACTTTCACATTCAAGATGCAGATAATAACCAACAATTAATAGTGAACAGTAAACACATAACACAACAAATGATAAAGGAGTTCACCCCTCTCTTGGGCTACATCTCTTGGTCCAACTTCCAATGGATCTTTTATATTATTTTCTCAAAGTGATAAAATTAGTGCTTTAAAGTTCTCAAAATTCCAAATAGATGGATTCAATGGCTCCAGAACATCCAAAAACCCCTAGCTGGGTTTTTTTAGCACCTAGTTTGGCCAAAAAATGAAGAAGATAGGCTTTCTGGAAGTTTTTCCTTGAAGCTTGTTGTCTCTGGTTCGCCAAATCGCACCTCTGTGTGTGTGACTTGGCTTTTGGGCGCTTCCCGAGCCTAAACCCAGCACCCGTGCACATTCATGTGATTGGTGCCAAAGTGTCGCACCATTAGAAAATTGAGAGCCCCCAAGGCAGAGGTGTTGGGCGCATGGGCGGGGACATATGGCCACACCCCAATGCAATTTCAAGGCTCTGTTACAAGGTGGAACAAGAAATTGAAAAGTGGCGGGCTACAAGACTGACCATTTGAATAAATCTCGTGCCCATTTCATTTGGTGGTCACATGTAAGCGATGCACAAAACCGAGGGCTCGGGCTAAGCCCCAGCCCAGACTCGCGGCCAAATTGCAACATTATCAAAATTAAATAAGTATTTGCACATATAGTATTTAAGTACTGATGTGTGGGATAGCGGTAGCCCACACTTTTCCAAGGCTCTCCATGTGTAGAGGTCCAGAGTTCAAACCCGACAGAATCCATAATATTTTATCCAACCGTGCGGTGCCACATGGCAGCGCATGTCTGGGCCACGTGGCACCACCCAATTCGTCCACCTAACATGCCATGTGTCCAACCATAATTTTCCATTCGACTATCTAATCATCATCTGCCACATCATCATCTGCCATGTCAGCCTCGGCCATGTCAACAACTGCCATGTCAGCAACTTCCACGTCAACACCTGCGACATCAGCCTATATGGACTATACAGACTGTACAGTCAACAAATTTTTGCTTGTTTGGAAAACCGAACATAATGTGATACCTCACTCATACAGTGTATGTTTGAACCCGTTCGAGTTGAGTTGGGTTCGTGAGGATGAGGCCCACGCCCCTATTTATTTTGAAGCGATTCTGAGTTCTTTGAATTTTGAGCAAAATTTGATCCCCTGGATCACATATCAAAACAATAAGGAGAAGGAAGATATTGAAGATCACTCCATCAAGATCATTAGAGGTAAATAATATCCAAAAAACCTTGATTGTATTATTTCTAAATGTGATCTTGAAAACATTTCAAGTGAATATAAAGAATCAAGTGATGATAGCACAAAGGAAGATCTTGAAGACATTTCAAATGAAGGCAAAGAATTATGTGTTCATGTTGGCAAAAAGGAAGATCGTGAAGATATTTCAAATGAAGGTAAAGAACCCTCAAAAACCTTTGATTGCAATGATGATGATGAATTTTTATCTACAAGTGAATAAGAAGATCTAGAAACAGTTTGTGTAAAGTTTGATGGTAATTATCTCATGAAAAGAATAGAAGAAAATCTATTAAAACTTCAAAAGGAAGTTGAAGAGGGTTTATATAGATATAGAAGTGATCATTATTATATAGACTATAACTATCTTTCAAATAACACTAAGAAGTTTCTTAGGAGGAGTCTAAGGCACATCTTGAAACTAAAAGAAATGATCAAGGAACAAGAAGAGAGCAATAAGACCAAATTAGAAGAAAATGAAGAAGAGATCACAAGACTAAAGAATGAAAAAGAAGATATGAAATTGGATGATGAGATTAACAAAAATTTTGAAACTATTGTCCATCTCAAGACCCAAATTGACGAAGCCAAAAGAATAGAAGAACTTTTGAAGAATCAAATTAATGAAAAGGAAGAGTCATGTTGTAAGTTAGAAGCTGAAATTGTTGATCTTAGAAACAAAGTGGAGAAGTCAAACAAATTCTTGAATAGCTCAAAAATTTTGGATGAGATCTTGGAAAGTCAAACATCACCATGTGATAAATCAGGTCTTGGATACAAAGGAGAAGATACACATGATGAAGCAAGAACCTCAAGGAAGCATGAGGAAATTCCATCAAAGAAGGAAGACAATGTTGCAAAACAACCATCTACACAAGGCAAAGAAAATCTCAAAAGAACAAAGCAAGCAAGACATCAAGAAGCTACTTTTGGGACACCAAAGCAAATGTATGAAATTATTTTTCATGGGCATTGTTATTCATGTAATGGATATGGTCACAAACCTTTTGAATGTAGATCTTATGAAAGGAAATATAATGGAATATTTTATAACACCATGAGGTGTTGGAGATGTGATCAAGTAGGACACGTTGTTGTTACCTATAACACCATTAGATGATACAGATGTAGTGGATTTGGCCACAAATCCTAGGATTGTTGGAACAGAAGAAGAAATTCCATGATAAGGACTTCACATAGCATGGCTAGAAGAAGGAATGAGGTAACAAAGGGAGACATATTTGAAAACATGGATGCTGAGAGCTCAAGTTCTCAGGAGCAAGGACATCTACAGAACTGGGTGAAGAAGACAAAGTAGCCAGAACAGAATGTAAGACTGAAGGGAAGATCAAGTAGATACGCATACGCAGGTGACAGTGGTGACATTCGCATCCATACACAGGTGACAGTGGTGACAGTCGCATACATATGCAGGCTGACCTTGAATAGGTCATGTACATACGCGAGTTGTTGTGTAGCAGGTTGCGTATATGTGGTGAAGCCTAAAGAAAAGGGCTATGCACAGGATTGGAGTTTGATGTGATGGTATAACTCTGTGATGCATGGTCTAACATTGTTTATTGCAGGATTTTGACACTGTTTGTTGCAGTGTTTTCATGGTTCTATGTTAGATCATGTAAGGTGACGATGTAAAATAAATCTTGGGTGCATGGCACTAATCCATGAGTATGGATTTATGTTGATCTGTTGGGGTACATGGCTAATACATATTTGAGTTTCATTGATATATATTATGATGTATTATTGGAAGCATATGTTAGATATCATGGTGCATGTATTTTCCATGTGGTTGGGCTACACATTAAGACATGTAGTTGGTGAGTTGAGTTGATAGTCATGTTGTACATCATTGGGGAGTCATATCTTGTTGATGCATGGTTTATATACTTGCTTGGTGCAAGTGTTGATGCGTGATGGTACACTCATAGATGGTATTTCTTTGGCATATTGATAGATGCACATGGTTGGCATATTTGTAGATGCACATGTTGGCATATGGTGGATACATTCCATGAATGATATCTATTGATGTACATGGTTAATACACATGGATGTTGTGCATGATGTACTTGGTTGATATATTGTTCATGATTCTCTGTTCTGACATATCTTTTGTTTCATGATGTATGGTATCGCACAAGTTTGATGCATGGACAGGTCCAAGGATAATCATTGAAAGAGAAGTTGATATACAATTTGGTTGAGAAGTAGAAATTGCATGATGATCATATTGCAGAGGAGATAGGGGGAGACATACCCATAGGGGGATTCATTCTTCTTCCCATGATTCTAGGAGGAGATATTTATCAGATGCATACCTATAAAAGAGCCCTATATTTGAAGAAAGAGAACAAAAGCATAATTGTTGGCCCTTGGTTATGGAAGTAAGTGAAGATCAAGGAAGAAAAGGCAAAATGTGAACTACGCGGAAGACACAGTGACTGTTACTGGGTCGAAGTGAGCAAAAGAGTAGAAAAGATGGAGCAAAGCTTGAGAAAGAAATTTGTTGGACGAGGAGATTGAGGATGACATATCAACAAGGAAGAAGGATCATGGACAACTCAGCAAGCAGATAAAACCACCATTGGACACTTTGAAGCACTGTGTGAGAAGGAAGGAAAGATAGGCCAGCGAAGCCCTGAAAATGCGGGTCAAGTTGACCTAGGGTTTTAGACACCTAGGGTTTTGGTATCTATGGATTTGACACCTAGGTTTCATCCTAAGGTTGTCGATGAGCTATTGTAATATATAAATAAAGGTCAAAAGGACCTGGGTGAGGGTTGTTGTTGTCATTATTGTTGTTGTTGTTGTTGTTGTTATCTTTGTTATTGTGTGATCAAGTGAGGATTACTGTGTGTGAGAGAGAAGTACTAAGTGTAAGATCCTTCTGGTATTGTAAGATCTTTAACTGGGTGAGAAGATCAACCATGAAGTTAGGTGTGTAGGAAGGGGAGAGATAGAGAGAAGAAGAGAAGATCTGCTAGCTAAGAGCGTAGACAAGAACTATATGCTTCATCTTAATATATTATAAAGCACAGTTCTATGGACGTAGCCCTAGAGAGAGGGTGAACCACATATATTTTGTGTTGAGTGTGATTGTTGCTCTGTTCTTTGTCATTTGAGATGTTTCTATTATGATAATGTGTTAGATTTGAAATATAACTTTCACAGTAGGATGTAAGAAGATAAAGAATACTAGATTGTTGTGTGTTGGTTTCTATGAATCCACTTTTCATTCCTTCTGGTTTTAGACATCTCTATCCTGCAATGCACTCATAGCTACTTAGGGTGAGACTACATCTGTCTGGCAGGTGTTGCTGAAAGGGCTAGTAGTTAGGGCTTGTTGGTACGCTCTTCGAGCTGAACCATGGGTCTGCCCTTGTGCCAACAAATGGTTCCATTGTCAGGATAGGATTCTTCTTGAGAGAATGTCAAGGTGGTTTCCATCAAAGACAGAGATTCAAAAGTGGATAGAAGATCAATAAAAGGACTTCATTGAAGCCCAGAACAAGAACCCTAATCTTAGTATAGAGGATTGGTTGGAGAGATATATCTTTACTGATATACACGCAATTTTATTTGGAATAATCCATCAGGAGTTGTACAAGTGGTTAGCTAGGTTAGCAGATACCCAATCTGAGATCTGATCTAGGCCACCTATGGTTTGGACGTCGACGTTGATCAAGAAGGTCAAGAGATTTGATAACGTTGTGTCAAGAGCATTAGATCATTGGTTTGATATCACCATTGGAGGGTATATCACTGAGTTTGTTGTTGACAGAGTAGAATCATATAGCCAAGTCGAGAGGTATTTCTTTAAGGGACCCAGAGGAAAATTTTTACATTTTCTGAAGTTCAGGATCAAGATGTTATTGCATGAGAAGAGCATCTTGAAGATACAGTAGTTGGTCAGATTCAAAAAATCTAATGTTCAAGATTTCAGGCAACAACAACGACACGAAGGTTGGACATACGCGCAGTGGAAAATCATTCAGAGAAGTTCATCTTGTGAACCTGTTAAGAATAACAATGGGGATGAGGGTTTCTATAGTGGAGAAGAGGCAGATCTGACGGATGAAGAGAATTCAGAACCCATTAGGGGAGAGGAAAAGGAAGTTGAAGAACCTCACCGGGAGGAGCCAGAAACTTCAGGAACTGTGCAAACCATTGAAGTAAGTGTTATCACTTCCCGTATTGTTTCAGAAGCACTAAGCAATTAGAATAATCAGAGTCGCTAGAGTCCTCAAAGTACTATTACTAGTAGTTCATCATATACTCAGACAGGAAACCTAGGCAGCTCTATGGAAGATAAGATGAGATTCCCTATCTTTATGGGAGATGGATCTGAAGATCCTGATTAGCATTGGTTCCTATGCGAAGCCGTATGGAATATTAATAATGTCACCCATAAAGCTGTTAAAAGAGATCATTTTAGTACTACCCTAAGAGATCGCGCACTCAGCTGGTACATGAATCACTTGCACAGCCTAAGTCGCTGAATGAGATTAAGAATGCATTGATTGCAGAGTTCAAGAAACCCAAGTCGGAGTCACAATGTATTATGGAGTTGAAAGAGATTAAACAGAAAGTAGCTGAACCCATTTGGAAATACAATCAGAGGTTGAAAACCCTAATAGGTCAGTTGACTTTTCAGATTCTAGATGAATAGAACAAAGAATGGTTCATTGCTTCCCTCTTAACACACATCAGAGTTCCTCTAATGCAAAAAATATTGTTTCGCAGGATGAGGCGCTGGAGATCACCATGAAGTTAGAAGCATCCCCTATGGGAGAATCCATTTTAGGTATGAGTCAAATATTTAGTCAGCTAACTAGTTTGTCTCTACAGGTCGAAGATATGAATAAAAACAAGGGAAAATATAAAAAAGAAGACATATGGTGTGTCAAATGTAGATCAGAAGGCCATGAAAAGGAACAATGTCCCTTATTCCATGAATACTTGGCCTCTAGAGCTCCGAGCCACTTGAAACAAGTTACCCTACCTTGGTGCGAGGTATGCAGAAATAGACATCGCCCTGGTGAGTGCTATTACATGAAAAAATATGTTCAGACACCCACAAATTTGTATTACATGTTCTGTAAGTCCATAGGACATGATGATAGGGATTGTAGGGCTTACAATCTCATGCATGAAATTTCAAGGGATATATACAAGATTCAAGGCGAAGTACAGAAAGAAGGAAACCTTACACAGTATAACTCTCATGGGAGAGGAAACTTCAACCCTCGTGGTGGATACAGAGGAAGAGGAAGAGGAGGAGGTATAGTTCAAGGTGAGGCCAGATAATCTGTTATAACTATGCATGGCTAGGACACTTGGCAAGGGACTGTCAGAACCCTTGTACGACTTGCAGCTATTGCAACTCCTTCGAGCATGTTATTGAGGAATTTCCAGCATTGCTAGCTAAACTTTAAGAGAAGCAGGAACCTCAATAGAACCTGCAGATACAATTGATCAAATAAGAACCTCGCGGAGCATACCCTAGAGTCGTTGTTATCACTAGAGGAGGCGTTGTTATAGGAAAAGACAAAATGACCCAAGCAAATACTACAGAAGAATCAAGAGTCAGGAAAGTTGCAGAAAAGACATAAGATTTTGATGCAAAGAAAGAAAAGAAAATGGTCGAGGAGGCAAGAAGAGAATTCAGGGGAGACAAAGGTTGTTCATCGAAGACATGACCAAAATTAAGAGAATGTGGAATACCTCTAGCATTCAATCAGTCTGCTTCGCCTGGAGATGGAAAAGAAGCAAGTAAAGTTGTCAGTTTCTTGTATACGTTTATAGAGTTGATTAAAGATGAGAAAGCTATACAAGAACTGCAAAATTTGGTCAGACAATATGAGATAGGAAGGGTAGATCCTTTACTAAATAAATAAATACATCAACTATCCAAGAAGAGAAGGAAAAATAAGGAATTACACTTGAATTCTCAAATTGGAGAGTATGACATAGACTATGTGGTCCTCTACTTAGGGTCAGAGGTCAATGTCATGACGAAGAAAACCTGGGCACTGATGGGAAAACCTAAGTTGATATATTCCCCTATAAGGATTAGGATGGATAATCAACAGGCATTAAGCCCCTTTGGCAGATTGGAACATGTCCCTGTGGACATCGACGGAGTAAGGACGTTTGTAGACTTTGAGGTAATTGAGATAGTTGATGATAGTTGTCCTTACGCTATGTTATTAGGAATTGATTGGGCATTCAATAATTCCACTGTGGTTGATTTAAAGAAAAGACGAATGATGTTTGAAGGAGATGGCCTTATGGTCATTGCGCCTTTAGAGCCATATGAAGGTCAGTGATACACAGAGACCATCAGAGAAGAAGACCGCGCATATGAACTGGAAAACATATACAAACTAACCGCCAGACAGCAGGATTACATTAATCCTACGACAGATGGAAACTTAAGATGGAGAAGTGATAGTGTGTGTTCATCAGATTAAGAAGAAGCACTAGAAAACTAGAAGAACAAAATGTATGAAGTATCTACAAGGAGATGTGCTAGACTAACCAGAGAAGTTCTTTGGATCGGCACAATAGTAAGTAACTTACCCACTTTTGATGGTTTGAATCCTTTAGAAGCCTACTTATCGGACTTTGAAGAAAGTGTACCAACACAACAAATATTGTTGGCAATGTATGAGGCCCTGAAATCTACACCAGCAAGATGGTGGTGGACACACAAAGACAACATTACAGACTGGGTGTAGTGTCGTACATTGATGACAGCACGGTTCTCATTACAAGTAGAAGGTTGTGAAGTTAGGTACACAGGTTGAAGCTACCCAAAGGACCATGTGAGAAGCTGTGAGGAAGCCTGGAGCAATATTCCTCAAGAGAAGTGGGTGCACAAATTCATTAACACACTGGACACCACCCCTATCAACTAGGATCTTCAAGTAGAACTGCGCCTCATCACCACAGATTGGAAAGGTATGACCCAGAATTTTGTAACTACCTTCTTATTTGAAGGCCAATATCCTTTAGTAGACCAAGAATTACAAATTGTAAGACAGAAAGTGTTTGAGGAGGCATCTAACCTCCCTTTATAACAAGAAGAGGATGAATGGACTACACCTCTCCAGAAACTGCAAGTCTATTACAACATCAATGTTGATGTAGGCGGTGATCCTAGGAAGATGAACATCACTGAAACAGAAGGCTAAAGAGACATAGAAGAACCAGGATTTGAGCTACCATTTATTTCACAGTCGATCAAGATCAAGAAATTCAATATTGGAAGAGAGCAAATGTCGAAGCTTGCAAATGTTGGAGATTATTGGGATGCTACCACTATTGACAAGATTATAGAATTACTGCATGAATATCAGGATTTGTTTCCAACCAAGTTCACTTATATGAAGGAAATTCAAGGGCCTATGGGAGAGATGAGGATCCCTTTGAATCTAGATGAAAGACTAGTCAAACGGAGACCCTATAGATTCAACCCTAAATATAAGGAGAAAGTGAAGATTGAGCTCGACAGAATGCTGGAAGCAGGGATCATAGAACCTGTGGATGAATCAGAAGGGATAATCCCTATGGTGGTACAAGAGAAGAAGACAAGAGAAATCAGGATCTGTGTAGATCTCAGGAAGCTAAACGATGTCTGTTAGCATGACCCATTCCCTATTCCATTCACTGACGAAGTGTTAGATAATGTAGGAGGTCATGAAGTATATTCTTTTACAGATGGATTCTCAGGATATCATCAGATCCGGATTGCCAAGGAAGATCGCCATAAGACCACATTTGCAATAGAATGGGTATCCTACTAGTATGCAGTGATGTCATTTGGATTGAAGAATTCCCTAGCCATATTTTCTAGGGTGGTGGTCGAAGCATTCAAAGAGTTTCTATATAAATTTCTAGAAGCATACTTTGATGATTGGACTGTTTTTAGTTTACTGAAGAAATATATTGAATGTTTAAGGCTAATGTTGGACAAATGCAGGCAGTGTCAAATTTCCTTAAACCTAAAGAAGTGCATCTTATTTTCACCATTTGGAGTGTTGTTAGGTCATATTGTATGCAAGCAAGGATTGTTGGTAGATCCATCTAAAATTGCCATCATAGTTTATCTACCCCCTCCTACTTCAGTCAAATAGTTGCGCACTGCACTGGGACACACGGGATATTA
>JASDQU010738384.1:70217-82539 GCA_032191745.1 Picea mariana | reverse complement strand
AGATAGCAATGGTCTCTTGCAGATCATCCTTTTTGCGGATCAATGGAGAGCTTCTTGTGAGAATATCTTTTGGAGTATTCATGGAGAGATTCTTGTGAGAGCATATTTGGTGTGGATCTCTTGAGCATGATTGAATATCTATTATAAGAAAGAGAGCGTGAGGAGGATCTCATGAACGCATCAAAGTTTCGACAACGTCGACGATATTGATGGAAAAAGTCTCGGAGCTTCAAAAACCCTAGTTTCTGAGGTGTACGTGGGATGTAATGGGCCAAAGCACATACATACACAGGTTGTATGAGGATAGGGCACATACAGTGGATAAATCATGGAGATTTGGGTTTGAGATAATGATTGGTTGTTGAAGACTGAAGCAGGCTCCAGATCTACATTCTATGGGCTCAGATCTATCACTAAGACATTGGTATGGTTACATAATTGTCTTGATGGATAGTATTGCTTGTTGTGTTGTGAATGCTTAGGGAATTCTTGGTATGGCTGCTATGATGTGGTTTATGTTGGTTCATGGAGTGAGAAACACTCTTATGATTCAGTACTGATATGATGATTGTAGTATGTTGGTTGCTTATGCATGTTTGAGTTAGCATTCGTATTGATTGGTTGTGGAGCATGAGTAAGCTACTAGAGAGCCTAGATGTGTTGTGACTGGCTGGTGGTCAGTTTGGATAGTGGGAGACAAAAACAAATGATAAATTGGTTGCAGATGATCTGAGTTGATCTTGAGAGATAAACCCTAGGAAGTGCATAAGGTATACGTAGGTGGTTGTATACATTAGCCGCATACATACGCGGGCTGTAGTGAGCCAGAGCGCATACACATGCAGGTTGCACTACTAACAGGTCGCATACCTGTTGCAGATTGAAATATGTTGAGGATTTTTACCTCATCTCAATTGGTGTTGAGGGTGTAAGATGAGTCTTGCATTATGGAGCTGGTGCTCTTGTAGAGTTGTACTCTATTCAGGTTTTGTTGAAAAACCACAGATTGTTGTCCATAATAAAAAGAAAAATTGTACATACATCTTGTGTTCTTTGTGTTCCTTATGGTGATGACTTATTGATTATATATTGTTGATATATGTTTCTGATATGTGTTCACATCCAACTGGTTATAAATGACAAAAATGAGTAATGAGTAAAATTTTGAATGCTAACTAATGAGTTTTGTGTAAGAGGGAAGTTTTGGGAAAATGAACCCCACACTCATCACCCCCACCCCCTCTAAGTGTGGTAGGTGTGTCCAAAAGTATTCATCCAATCAGAAGGCTATCTATTCTGCACAACCTACTATGTTATCTCCCCTGAGCTTTAGAATATCAAAGACATATAATGATGATACCATATTGATATTCTTTGTAGAATCTCCCCGCTATATCTCATAAGATTTAGGAACATCGGATCATTGTTGATCCTATCATGATAAAAATTGATCACGAATTTCTTCTTCCCCAAGGTGATCTTCCTTTTCTTTTGATTATTGTACATGTTGGACTAATGTTTCCATCAATGACAACACACAATCAATAATGCCAACAGTGGGTTGTACCAAAATACCCAATTGTTTCAGGTCATGATGATCCGATAGCTCTTTCCCTCTCAATAGGACAGTCTCTCTGGTAGTGGGGCTCCCCACATGTTCAACATTCGTTCTTCGAACTAGTGCTCCTAGTCCCAGAAGTAGAAAGTGTTTTCCTAGGAGTCTATGGTCCAGGTTTGTTTTTTGGAACATATCTAAATTGTTGATATTGTTGCGGATGATGTTTTTGTTCCTATTGTGGTGCTTTGTATGGAATCCTCTGATGAGGAGTCTATTGATGTGGTGTCAAGAATGCAGCTCCTTTCGGTGTATCATGGTGCCCATAAGTCTGTCTAACTGGTGTTTGATGTTGTGATGCTCTCTGTGGCACCTGTCTTATCTGTCTGGAAGGATTCCTGCCCTAACCCCCATTTTTCAGCTCTTCATCAACAATGAGGGACTTATGAACTGCATTGAGCAACATCTGAGGCATAAATATCCTCACTTTCGCATGAATGTTGAAGTTGAGGTCAAACACAAACTTGTTGACTTTTAATTTCTTAGTGTTCATATGTGGAGCATATCTGAGTAACTCCATGTACCTGGCATCATAATACAGAACTATATGACTACCATGTTGTAATGCATTGAACTCATTAATCTGGCAGTCAATGAATTCATCAGAAAAGTACTCCTCTCAGAATCATTCCTCGAACAATTCCCATGACATGTCTTCAACGACCATGTTTAGTTGAGGTAAGACTGTCTTCCACCAAATAAGTGCACTCCCTTTCATTTTAAATACCACCATGTGAAGCTTCATTTTGTAGGTGTAATCACATAGTGCGAAGCACATTTCCATGTTCTCCAACTATGCCTCGATAGCGAAGCCATCTGTGGCACCCCAGAACTTAGGAAATTTCACCTTCTCGAGCTCCTTATGTATACTACTACTAACCAATGGAGGGCATTTTGAACCCTCATTAGGCACATACTCTCTTCCCTCATCCTGATCAAGGCAACTAATTATTTCCTTAGACATCCTTTGAAAGGATCGCATCATACCTACCACATATCCCATTGCAACATTCTCCTACTCAGTAGTCTTCTCATCTCCCTGTGGAGTAGATCCCCTCTGGCGTGGATGCACTCAGAGGAGGCATACCTCTTTCTCCCACACCATGACGTCTACTCATCCTACGTCCTCTAACCATGGTACCTAGATGAAAATAATTTTAGGTCGTATTAGCAATATATCTTTAACTATTAATATAAAATAGTGGAAGGCGCAACGGGTCCATTGTCATAGATTTGAACCCATTCTGATACCATATGTAAGAACCATTCCGCATGCAACACCAAGTAATATAATATGACGAAGTAGTAATTTTGTTTTTTGTAAATCAAGTAAGGAATGTTCATTACAACAGCTACAAACAACGAGAATTAATATACAATGGTAACAATAGGTGAACCATCTATTCTTAAACAACATCACTTTATCCCTAATCAATTTTAACATCAAAACAAGGCTATGATTCAATAGTCAAAATAATTTTACTAAATAAAACATGTGGAAACGCTTAATATCATAACATATGAAAGATAGCAAGAATAACAATGTCTACCCTGCACGGTTAGGACCTTCAAGACACATAATCAACGCTCAAGTCTAGGATTCATTCGATTTATTTAGATCATTTAAGGTCTGAGGACTGGTATTTGTTCTGAGAAACATGAAGATGTATGTACCCAAACCATTCCTAGTTTAAACTTCAAGACTAAATTCACAATATCAACATGTAAATAAAGTACAAGTTATCACCTAAGTAACCATTTCAACGCCCAACTAGTTGTGTTCAACTAAATTTCTAAAGTTCTATGTCACATGATATTTAAGGTATACAAGCAAGTTATCATATTTATAATAATTGAGATTGTGCAAGTATCTCTAATCAATCTATCTTCAATTTACTACACAAATCTTTTGCAAGTAAAACATATGAATCTCTCATAAGCTTCTCTAAAGATAAGTAATCACTTAAGGATCTACATCATAAACTTAAAGATCTATATGTAACATTCATCTTTATTAACCACACGAAGTGCATTTAGTAAAGTCCATTAATATGGACTCAAGACCAAAAATTTACTTAATAAAAAATTTAGTGAACCCACAAAATTTTAGACAAGAATCACAAAATCCTATAGGCAATTCATCACGATCATAAGATATAAAATGTCAGGTGTTTAATTCAATAATAGGACAATTAATTAAGAAGGCACATGATCAAATTGTGGCCACGAAATTTTCACAATTTAAATCAACCAATTCCATTCCAAGAGTTACAAGGATGAGTTTATAAAACATTTAAATAGGTTAACGACAGACCTCTAGGACAACTTGAAGTATATCTTAAGCTACACAATATCAGAAGAATCAATAATATTTATGTTGATACTAATAGAAGTGAATAATTTCTACTTCTTTTACAATTAAACCCATTAATACATAATCAATATAATTTGATGGAGTACTTAATAAAGTTCACATCCTTATATCAAGATATTCCAACACATTTGTAATCGAATCAAGTACTAAAACTCATATATAAATGGTCCTTAAATATATTAATATAATGATCGTGATAAATTTTAATCCCCACTCATTAGAGTAACTTTATATACTATGTAAGTATTGAACACATAAATTGTGATATTGAAATATCTATTGTTGGTCCTAAGGTCTACACCTGACTGCTAAACGGTAGAGCTAGGCCACCTCAAGTTTGGAATGATTAGTTTTTTTATTTAGTTGGTCAGTTACAGGGTTGTTTTTACCAAGGAAAGAGCATGGTTAGGTTGGAAAAATATTATAGATGTGGGTTCTCCTTAGATGGTGGCACACAAATGAAAAACAAGTGAAATAATTGAGGTAAAACAAAGGGAAACAACAAACTAGCCAATGAATAATTTGTTGCAAGATGTTTAATACTTAAAATATCATTTCAAGTTATTAAACATGTATCAAAAACATAATTATTCATACAAGTTGCAATAAAAACAAATCTTCACCAAAGCATTAGTTTTTTTACAGGTTGCACATTAGCAAATATAAGTTATATAATAGCTGAAGAAAATGAAATGTAATTAGCACAAATCAAAACTGCATTTAAGATAAGATAAAAAAACACATGAAGATTTGATGGAAACACTGTCATCAAGAGTATATTCACCAGGTAGAGAGATTTAATCCATGCATAGAACAGGTTGAACCAGCTGATGTATTGATCTTCTTTTCCCCAAAAACTCAACCCTCAAAACACACAAAAACTACATATTTATCAGAGTTTCAATGGCTCTTGTCCATCTGGTACTGAGGATTAACTCTACACTACCAGTTGTAAAACAACTTATTAACTTAACTGGAAAATGTTGGAGTATAGTAATGTATACTTCACACTTGATTTAATTCAAAAAAGAGTGGTTCTTATCACATGTAAAAGACCACTTATTAACTTAATCTGAAAGAGTCTTGCAATTGAATAACTAAAACTGCCACTAGCATTGAAGATTGATTTGAACTAGGGGGGGTGATTAGCTTCCAATAATGGTTTTGATCCTGTCACTCCTGCAAAGGGTCAATTATAGATCATTTTACTTTAGAGGATTGTAATTAAAAGGTATATTTTAAATCTTTATAGACTTGAATCCTAATTGAGTTAAATCCTCTGTAGATTCCTTATGTGTTGCATGTCATGCTTGAATTTAAGAAATTTGTGTGTGGAAATTCATGAAAGCAACATAAGAATAGAAACACATAAGAGATAAGACACTTCCTGTGACAACGGATTTCACCCAATGTGGGGTATGTCTCTGGGTCTTAATCCAAAGCTTGACTACTTTATTCTCCTCGTTGTAATGATGTCTCTCCTTTACAAGCTGTAAGGCCAAAGTCCCCTTTTCGGTGACAACAACAAGAGATCATAATGTGATCAGGAGTGTTTACAAGCTTCACAAGTTCTCATGCTCATGAGGCATCCATGATGTTGACATGGACATCATTCCCACATACTCAATACAAAAAAAGAGGAAGAATAAGAAATGGCCGCCATCATTATGGAGCCATAGAATGCCTTAGATATGCTACTCACATCCAAGCATATATGCATCCCATACATAGATCTTGAAACTACGAGATTCATGACTACTTTGTTGGCCACTTTTCATCCAAGTTCCACAAATTCTCTTTCACATGTAGTTGAACTATTTATGTGCAATAAGAGAAGAAAGGAATAAATACAAGGAATAGTATGGTCTTGCTTCCTTGTTGCAGCCTCTCCATACTCCTTCAGACCTGTATCAAACATACTTTGCTGCAACATTAAATGAGAAAACAACATAATTAAAAGCATGCTTACATTGGCTCTTCCATAATTTAGCCTATTGATCGGAGTATCTACTGCCAAAAAAGACATCTCCATTGTATTTGCATCATCGAGTAGCATAAATTTTACTATCAAATCATCTCCATCAGACACTTTCAACTCCAGGCCTCCTCTAGACCTCTTCCTCAATCCACGTGCAACTCTATAATTAATGCACTGAACTGCATTTATTTTCATTTCTGTTATGGATTGGACACACTCCTTCTTCCCATGCATTGACAAAAATTCTCCTTTTATTAAAATACATGGGTGGATTTACCAACCACCGGTCATTGGTCTGTTGGCAATTGTATTATATTAAGGTATACGTTGAGAGAGGTCCCGGGGTCAAACCCGCGGGTCTCTCATTTTACCCTTTCATTCCAACAACCAGGCCTTGCCACCATATTTGGTGCTTAGTTTTGGTGGATTTTTTGGGATCGTCGCTAACCTTGGAGATATAGTTGGTTTTTGGACCATTATACGGTGAGATATACCACTATTTTTAGTGGAACCACTCCAACTTTGGAGGACCGAGGCTAACTCTTGAAAATTGGAAGTTGTTGTATCCAGGGATGATTTTAGGGGCTAAATTTCGCTCATGGGCTAATTTTCCATGGTTTTTCCAAAAAAGAGATTCGTTATTTTAAAAATGATTCACCCAAATTCTATAGGATACAATTATTTTACCTTAAAAATCACCAAAATTTTATAAAAACTATACAAAATCCTTAGAAATTTGAATATTTTTACAAAACTATCGCCAAACATTTATAGTTGGCATATGAAGGATTAGTAAGATTCGCCAAGGTTTCTACATTTTAAAATAAAATTTCATCCTTAAACTCATCCCTGGTTGTATCAGATATGGCGAGGCTAATGTTTCTCAAATGATGGAC
The DNA here is from genome assembly GCA_032191745.1 of Picea mariana. Lineage (NCBI taxonomy): Eukaryota > Viridiplantae > Streptophyta > Pinopsida > Pinales > Pinaceae > Picea > Picea mariana. The sequence continues at coordinate 75,676 of JASDQU010738384.1, read as the reverse complement.
TAGGGGTTGGCCACCGACCACCCCTTTTTTTTTTTTAATTTTGGGTTACTGGCCCTCATTGGGCATTTTCCCGCTACCACTTGGCATCCCATAACTAGGCCACGTGGCATCCATTCATTGGCCCATGTCAACTTGCTTGCATGATTAACTACCACGTCATTGCTTGCTTATTCATCTTGCCACATATGGTACAGATTCCACATCACTCACCATGTGGTTGTATGGATGCCACATGGCATTTTTCCATTTGTCCACATAATGACCTGAAAATGTCGAAAATTGGTGACACATGGCAGCCTCTGGTGCTTCCACATCATCATGCTGATGTCACCATGATATGTGTCATTCTATGATTGTGCCATATACCCTGTATGGATGTTGACATCATCCGTACCGATGCTAACATTAGTAGTACGGATGCTAACTCATTCCTATTGACTGGGCTAGGTTGACCAAAACTTTGACTACAAATATATTTCAATCCGTAACTCCATTTGAAGAACCGTTTACACCATTGGAAATATTGCGACACACTCTTCGCGATGATGCCAATTTTTCTAAGCTTTGTGGACTTTTATTTTTTTTTCCTCTTTCATTTGTTGAGGACATTCTAAGACTCCTGGGACACTTCTAAAACTTCTGTGATGTTCTCTAGATCCTCTCAGATCACGCCTCCCAACTGAAAGGAATTTTGGTCCCCAAAAGTCTTTAAATTATAAGTTTCATGTCCATTGTATTTACAAAATAAATCCCATACCTAAACTACCTTGCAAGGCCTAAAATTATCAACATGTGTAAGAAAAGAGTGATATCAAACAATTACCACTTTTACACAATGCCCTTCTATGGGGTCTGATTTGTAACATGTGATTTAGAAAGATGGAAACTCTCGACGAACTCAAGGATTTTCCCCATCCATTAAGTCATTATGCCGAAGAGGTCCTCTTTACAGAGTTGTCTTTTCTCTGGTAGTTGGTTTCCTCCTGGTGACGAATTTCCCCGCAGCACTGCCTAATTGGTTGTCTCCCTCGGAGGTGTCTTCCTGGTCTTCTTGTTCCTCTTTGGATGTAGATCTGGGTGCAAAGCCCAACAAGTGGCCTCATGATGTCCATTTCTTCTACAATGGTTGTAGTAGCCTTTCTCCTTCAGAGGTGTATTTCCCCTCCTCCCTTATGTATGTGGAGAGCGATCTTCTATCCTCGTCTTTTTTCCCATTTCCCTAACCTTCATGTACAATGATTTTCTCTTCCAACAATGGAACATTGTGTGGTTATTCAATCCACAAAAAATGCATGGTATTTGATGCCACAAGCTCTATTGTATATTATTGACATGCTTATAATCAAATGGAATTTTAGAGTTTCGAGATTTCTTATACCTCAGTGAGTTGTCTCTGGAGTCAGGCTGGAAAGAGGAGTTGGCCTCAACTCCTTCATTGTGATGCTCATATCTCCCTAGAGATGTCTCGAATCCTCGATCATGAGAAGTTGTGCTCTCATCCTTCTCTAAATCAGTTTCATCTCCTGATGAATTGTTGACTTTCTGGAGTCTTAGTGACTGTCCTGGGGTCTTCTTCCCGAATGGTTTTGGATATTTCTCCAACATCCTTTGAGACATAAACTATCTTGGCATATCAAGGCCAAACCACTGCCATTGGATCCAATGCATCCTCCTTCGTATCCCATCATTCTCATCATCTTTAAGTCGATGCATAAAGTATGTTGTTCAAGGACTTTAAAAGAGTCATTAGCATTAATCAAGAAAGGAACTAAACATGGTTTATTTACCTCCATCCCAAGCTCAAAATCTTGGTCTGCTTCTTGATATGCATCCAATTTTTCCTGGTGAGAAGCATTAGTGGATGATGCTTCTAGAAATCCAACTTGGTTTCTGGATGCTTGAGTGTCATCTTCATTTTCTTGACAAAGTGTGCATACATTTGGATTTTCATTCTCAAACCCATAAATGGTGAAGTTTCCATGGTCATAAAATGGTCTTATCATTGTCTCATTCATATAGCCTTCCCCTGTATGTACCTTCATGGATTGTAGATTCTCTTGCAACCTCTGGTTCTCCTCCTATGCAACATGCAACAATGTCTTCAATCTATCATTCTCTGCTTGAAGGATTTGGTTGAGATCTTGAAGCTCATTGAACCACAACTATTTTGGCGATCTTGTCATTCTCAGCTTCAACACCTGCAATCGTTATCAATCCTTCTCTGATACCACTTGATCTGAACCCGGATAATGGTTTTGATCTTGTCACTCTTCCAAAGGGTCATTTATAGATAGTTTTACTTGAGCATATTGCAATTAAAAGGTATAGTTGAAGTCTTTATAGACTTGAATCCTAATTGAGTTAAAGCCTCTATAGATTCCTTATTTTCTACATGTCGTGCTTGCATTTAATAATCTGTGTGCAGAAATTCATGAAAGCAACATAAGAATAGAAACACATAAGAGATATGACACTTCCCTTGATAATGTATTTCACCCGATGTGGGCTACGTCTCTGGGTCTTGCTCCAAAGATTGAACGCTTTATTCTCCTCACTGTAATGATGTCTCCCCTTTAAAAAGTGTAAGGCCAAATTCCCCTTTTCGGTGAAGACAACAAGAAATCATAATGTGATCATGAATGTTTAAAAGCTTCACAAGTTCTCATGCTCATGAGGCATCCATGATGCTGACATGGACATCATTCCCACATACTCAATAGAGAAAAAGAGGAAGAATAAGAAATGACCCCCATCATCATGGATACATAGAATGCCTTAAATATACTACTCATATCCAAGCATATATGTAGCACATACACAAATCCAAAAACTATGAGATTCATGACTGCTTCATTGGCCACTTATCATCCAAGTGCCACAAATTCTCTTTCACATGTAGCTGAACTATTTATGTGCAATAAGAGAATAAAGGAAGAAACATAAGGAACAAGCAGGTCTTGTTGCCTTGCTGAAGCCTCTCCATACTCCTTCATACTTGTATCAAGCATATTATGCTGCAACATTCAATGAGAAAACAACATAATAAAAAGCATGCTTACATTGGTGCTTCCATAATTTATCCTGATGATCTGAGTCTCTACTTTCGAAACATACAATGCCATTGGATTTGCGTCATTGAATAGCATAAATTTGACGATCAAATCGTCTCCATTGGACACTGTCAACTTCAGGCCTCCTCTGGACCTCTGCCTCGATCTACGTGCAACTCTGCAATTAATGCACTGAACTGCATTGAGTTCCATGCCTGGTACGAACTGGGTCCTCTCCTTCTTCCCATGCATTGTTAAAAATTCACCTTTATTAAAATACTTGGGCGGATTTACCAATTGTCGGTCATTGGTCTGTTGGCAATTGTATTAAATTAAGGTATACATTGGGAGAGGTCTCGAGGTCAAACCCGCAGGCCTCCCATTTTACCCTTTCGTTCCAACAACTATACCTTGCCACCATATTTGAAGCTTAGTTTTGGTGTAATTTTGGCGATCGTCACTAACATTGGCAGAATAGTTGGTTGTTGGACCATTATATGATGAGATATGCCACCAATTTTGGTGGAACCACTCCAACTTTGGCGGACCGGGGTTAACTCTGGTGAATTGGCAGTTGTTGTGCTGGGCATGGCGGGGCTACCATTGCTAAAATGGTGGACTAGGGGTTGTCCATCGACCACCCTTTTTTTCTAATTTGAATTTTCGGTTACTGGCCCTCATTGGGCATTTTCCCGCTGCCATGTGGCAACCTAAGACTGGGACACGTGGTAGCCATTCATTGGCCCACGTCAACTTTCTTGCATGGTCAACTACCACATCACTGCTTGCCTATTCATCTTTCCATGTATGGTATGGATTCCACGTCACCTACCATGTGGTTTTACGGATTCCACGTGGATGTACGGACTCCCACATGGCATTTTTCCATTGGTCCGCATACCGACCTGAAAATGCCAAAAATGGGTGAAACGTGGCAACCACTAGTGTTGACATCATCATGAAATTTTTCATTATTTTACTGTGCCACATACCCTATACTAACACTAATGTCATTCATATTGATTCTAACATCAATAGTACGGATGTTGACTCATCCCTGTTGACTAGGCTAGGTTGACCAAAACTTTGACTATGAATATCTTTCGATCTGTAACTCCATTTGATGAACCGTTTACGTCGTTGGAAATATTGTGATGCGCTCTTTGCAATGATGCGAATTTTTTTGAGCTTTGTGGACTTTTAATTTTTTCCCTCTTTCATTTGTCGAGGTCATTTTGAACCTCTTGAGACACTTCTAAAACTTCTGTGATGTTCTCTAGATCCTCCTGGATTAAAGATAGACTGATGCGCATGCTGGAGTGAACTGAGGTTTGACAGGAAATGATCATGATTGATAGAATTGCGATATGTATCGAGCATTGGCATGCAACGTGTTGCTGGAGGCCACTAGGAGAATAACTCACTTGTATTGGCAGCTTCTTCACCTTATCTTCTTGAGGAAGAGTTACACCTTCTTCTTGTTTTTCTCTGTGATGGATTGGTCGTGGTCTACTAAAGTTTTATCCATATTCCAATTCTAGAATTCCTTTAACCATATTTCGAGACAACGCCAATTTTGGCATTCGAGAGATTTTGTACTTCAGCAATTTGGAACTCTGGAGCTCTGGGGAACTGGGTTTGATATGAATCAAAATATCTCGGAGTAATAATCTCCTAGAATAAATAATTCATTCTTATGCTAATTAACCCATTATTAACTTTATCCTTACAAATTTTGAGACTTCGGGACTCCGGCTCTTCAGGGTTCAGGAACCTCTGAATGCTGTGCTTGGAAACCTCCTGGACAATGATCTCCTAAATATGATGTGGAATCCTGACGTCATATAACTTGCGTGTCACACAAAGGAGGGTGACACATGTCACTTGAAATAGTATATATGCCAAGCCCAAATGTGCTTAAAATGAGTGCCACATGTCTTAACTGATGGATGCCACATGTTAGTGCTAGATGAATGCCACATGGATCGATTGATGGATGCCACACATCTTTGGCTCTTAGAGGTTCGGGAGTTTTTGGATACAAGGTCTGGATACCTCCCAGAGCAACCACCTTCCAAAGCTGATGTGTCAACCTCTTGATGCTCGGGTGTTCGGGGCTCTGCCACTTCGTCGTTCTGGCAATTCGAGGCTCTAGAGAACTGCCATTGACTTGAAGTTAAACCTCAGGGAGGGATGATCCCCCAGACTTGATGTGTCCACATGATGTCAATATTGTTGATGTGTCTTCATGAGAGAGAGTGACACGTGTCACCCAGAAATGAGTGGATGACATAACCTAAAGGGCCTGGAATGAGTGCCACATGTCATGACGGAAGGAGGCCATGTGTCAGCCTCAATGAGTGTTACGTGTCATGATAGGAGAGTGCCATGCGTCAAAATTGATGGATG
>JASDQU010738384.1:57032-70167 GCA_032191745.1 Picea mariana | reverse complement strand
CTAACGTCATATAACTTGCATGTCACACAAAGGAGGGTGACACATGTCACTTGAAATAGTATATATGTCAAGCCCAAATGTGCTTAAAATGAGTGCCATGTGTCTTAACTGATGGATGCCACATGTCAGTGCTAGATGAATGCCACATGGATCAACTGATGGATTCCACACATCTCTGGCTCTTATAGGTTCGAGAGTTTTTGGATACAAGGTCTGGATACCTCCCAGAGCGACCACCTTCCAAAGCTGATTTGTCAACCTCTCGACGCTCGGGTGTTCGGGGCTCTGCTACTTCGTCGTTCTGGAAATTTGAGGCTCCAAGGAACTGCCATTGACCTGAAGTTAAACCTCAGGGAAGGATGATCCCCCAGACTTGATGTGTCCACATGATGTCACTATTGTTGATGTGTCTTCATGAGAGAGAGTGACACATGTCACCCGGAAATGAGTGGATGACATAACCTAAAGGGCCTAGAATGAGTGCCACATGTCATGATGGAAGGAGGCCATGTGTCAGTCTCAATGAGTGTTACGTGTCATGATAGGAGAGTGCCATGCATCAAAATTGATGGATGCCATGTGTCTCCAACTCTTCTAGGTTCGGAGGATCTTGAATGTTCTTCACACATATCTCCCAGAGGCCTAGACTCGCAAAGTGACGTGGCGTTGTTCGGGTCTCTGGTACTTCGAGGCTCTGGTGGCGTAAGCTTGGTCATGGATGGAGACCTTATGGATGTCAGTTCGGGGATCTGACTCTTCGAGGCTCTTGAGACTTGAACAATAACGAGCTCAGACACCTGAATTTTGAAGTCACAGATTGAAGTTTATATGTTCAGCAGTTAAATTATCCCGCGTTATTCTGGCCCCCAAATGGACGAGAGTCGTTGATCTGATCGGAATGTTGGATCTTTACCATTGAAAATTTATCATCTCTATTTTCACAATCCATGCCCGAAAATCACTGCTCTGAATTGATGTGTTTTGTTCATAGGTATTCCCTGTGCATACAAAAAGGCTTGGTTGACCTATTGTGAGCTCAATCAATTGAAAACACAATGACAAACATTCTGAACCAAATCACGACATGTAGTTATCCTTCCAAAAAAACAGAAACAAAATGCGCAAAGACTTAATCAAGAAAGAAAAAGATAGAAACTAAGTCATTTAGAGAAGGAAATTGACTCAACCAACCAGAAGAGGAATAAATTTGTCATGAAGGTATATGGAAATGAGACAGAAGGGGCAGGGGTGTATACTTAGGTCTCAACTTTGGCTCCAACTCCAGACAACACCCCTGTGTGGGGTAGTTATAACAACATATCAGTGTCTTGGAATTAAACAACTTGCTCCCACCTCCCTTATGTTACATCTGCTTTTGCTTGTAATTCATGCATCTCTGCTACTATCTCTCATCCATGCATCTTATTGAATTCAATACTGCAACTAAACCCTAGTGCCTTTGTTGGGATATGGGGTCTTTATTCACAACAAAACTAACTAATTAAATGCAAACAAAAAAGGAAAACAACTATGGTACAACAGGGAACTTCCCTCAACCTTTAAAGAAAAATAGTGTTTCAAGAAGCGCCCATTTACTGGGACACCAAAAATCTCAATGTCATCTAGGTTGCGTAAAAAAAATGTATTATTTTCCAGAACCTCAACCACCTTAAAAGGGAAAAACCATAGGTTATCGAACTTACCATGTTAGAATTTTCTTCCCTTCTGGAATGCCGCATCAAGACCAGGTCGCCTTCTTGAAAGATCTCCTTCTTGGTTTTCTTGTTGAAATCTAACTTGATTTTGTTCCGGTATGCCTCAGTTATCTGATTCAGTGCTTCTCTCTTTTGTTGAACCTCTATAATATGAAAAATTCTCCTTTGGATGTCATTTGGCTCCTCCATTTATTCCTGTAGGAATTTCAAAATCGGTAGACCAAGTTGAGTGGGGAATACAACATCTATCCCATAGAATATATGAAATTTTGAGGTCCTCGAAGATCTCTTGGTTCTGATCCTATCAGCCCACAAGGCATACTTAATTTTAGAGTCCCAAGATTTCTTGTTTTCAATAAAAAAATTCTTGATGATCCTAATGAGAGTCTTGTTTGAAGACTCAGCCAGCCCATTCTCATGAGGATAGTAGGGCATGGAATGTGTCAAGGAAATATTATGGCTGCCAAAAAACTCAATCATGGATTTGGAATTGAATGCTTGGGCATTGTCTGTTACAATCTTTCTAGGGAAACCGGACGTAGCAAAGATATTGGTTTCCAAAAAATTCATAATCACATTGTCAGTAGAATTTTTGGTGGGCACAACCTCGATCCATTTGGTAAAGTAGTTAGTGGTAGTGAGGATCCACTTGTACTACCCACTAAAGGGTGGATTTATCTCACCTATGAAATCTAATCCCCATTGCTAAAAGGGGCCACTGGTAGTAATAGGTTTCAGAGGAAGTGAGAGTAATTTATGTTTTCCTGCAAATTTTTTACATTCATTGCATGCTCTTACTGTAGTAAATACATCTAAGAAAAGGGTGGGCCAGTAGTACCCTACACTTAGGATCTTGAGGGCTATATCCTTCCAATGTTGGTGTCCTCCACAAAATCATCTGTGCATATCTGTTGTGACTTGTTTAGCTTCATTTTCATCAAGACATTTTAACAATATGCAAGCAAGATCTCTCCAATACAGGTTCTGATTAAAAAGCAGAATTTTATAGCCTTCAATTTGAGAGACTTGGCCCTCGTCTTCTTCAAATATTGTGACATTCTAGGTGATGTAGAAAGTAAATAACATTTTTGTACCAAGGTGAAGAAGAGTAGTTTTCAAATACCTGCATGATGTCTTGTCCAGACTGCGTCTGATGCAATTCCAACACCTTACAGTTTGATTATGATAACAATTTGGCAAGTCCTTGTCCCTTGATTAGCTTGGTGGGATTTATGTGTAGGTCATACTCCAATAGTTTGACAATCTATTTCCCTCTCTTCCCTTCACTGTATGGCTAGAAAAAAATCTCTTTGACACTGTTGCTAGGAACATAGGTTGTTATGCTAGACTGTAACACATACACCCTGAAGGCCTTTAAATATTTGACCAACGCATATGCTTTTTTTTGTAATATGTCATACTTTAGCTAAACATCTCGGAGGCTTTGCAGAAAAAGGTTATGGGTTTTTCATTCTCTTCTGCATTCTTTTGGAGCAGCACAACAACAATGGTTTCCTCGGAAGCAAAAGAAAAGATAAAGAAATCTTTGGTATAGTCAGGGCTGACTAATAGAGGGGCTTCAACCAATTCTTGTTTGATCCTTTGCAATGTTGATTTTTCCTCCTATGACCACTTGATAACAACATATTTCATCATCATCTTGGTGATAGGCCTTATGATTTCAACAAAGTTGGGCACAAAACATCTCAAGAAATTTATCCTGCCTATAAAAGACTAAATGGCCTTCTTGTTCCTCGAGATTGCAGTATCTTGAATGGCCTCCACTCTCTTAGAGTCTATTTTTATACCTCCTTTTGATATGATGTGACCTAGGAGATTACCCTCTGGCATAGCAAAGTGGGACTTCCTGGGATTCAAAGAGATCCCATACCTTCTGCATTTTCGGAAAATTTTCTCAATGTGTTGTAAATGTTCCTCATCTGATTTGGAGAAAATGGTGATGTCATCCAAATATATAACAATAAACTTGTATTTTTCCCCCACGAAGGCTACATCCATGGCCCTATAAAAGGTGGCCCCTACGTTCATCATCCTAAAGGGAATTTTGTCACACATGAATGTTCCCCATGGGGTGGTGAACATTGCTTTCTCTTTTTCTTCTTCACACATTGTTATCTGATTATAACCATAGTAGCCATCCAGTATGGAAATCCTGTGAGAACCTACTACCCTTTGCAAGATATGATCTTGGGCAGGGGGTAGTTTTCTTTTAGAGAACACTTGTTGAGATTTCAAAATCAACAAACAAGCGTATTTCCCCACTCTTTTTCCTCACAGGAACTAAGTTAGCCACCCAATTTGAGTACCTCAAGAAAACAATGATCCTATCATATAGTATTCGTTTTATCTCTTTCTCGATTATAAACATCAGTATTGGATTAAATTGCCTAATCTTCTATCGGAAAGGCTTAGAACCGGCCTTTAGCGGGATCTTATGCTGGATGATATCAGTGTTAAAATTCTTCAAATCCTCATACGACCATGCAAAAATATCAGATAGATTTTTCATGAGGCTAACATAGCTATCTTTTTGTTCTAGAGGTAGTGCCTTATATAATTTGACTATCTTGGGGTTTTTAGCAGTCCTAATGTTGCATTCCATCACTTCCTCTTCGTGAATTTTAATGGTTGTTTCTTTGGAAACATAATAACTATTAAATAACTTTTCCACTGGCACTAGACCCCTAAGGATGTGGCTTGTTTTAAGTTCCAAAATGTCATGGCCAACCACCTTGTTCAATAGCTGATATGTGGGTTGATTCTTTGATTCATCATCTTGACCCTCTTGATCTATAGAGATACTAGAGAATTCTTCTATGGTCTACAGAAACCTTTGCAGCTCCAGGTCATCACTAAAAACCTGTCAGTGCTTGATGTTGTCTGGTATGGTTGTCTTGTGTCTAAATTCCACCTGATACTTGATATTCAGGCCAATGGGAGGTCTGAAGGTACTGGCATCCTAGGCCAAAGAATTTTCTTTCTAATTCACTTCTCTTGGAATGAAGGAGATTTTAAATGCTAAAAAGAAGTTGTCAAACAGGTCCCACACCTCGTTCCTATATTTTTTGAGCCTCTGTTGCTTAGGTTGATATATATTCTTTACTTGATTGATGATTAAATCAGAATCACCAAAAACTGCCAAGATTTCAATGGTTGTGTCTTTGGCAGCCCTTAATCTGAGCATGAGAGCTTCATACTCAACTATATTGTTAGTAGTCTCAAATTCAAACTTATAAGAAATCGTTAAAACCTCCTGTGTGGGGGAAATGAGGACTATACCAGCCCAAAAACCTTCCTTTGATGAAGATCCATCAAAATACATCTTCCACACTTTGTTCTGTTGATCTGTCAAAGACTGATATTTGCATTTGTTGACTGTAATTTCTGGTTCATCACCATTTAGATGAAAAACAGAGGAGTTGATCTCATCCTCAATGACATACATGGGGTGATTGCTGGATTATGATGGTCACTGACGATATAGCCCAATCTGACCTCCCGATACAACCTCCTATGTTCTTCTATGAAAACAGGGATGGTGGCATATGTGAGCTCCATTTGTAATGATCCCCCAAGCTTCATGGCGCACGTCCTAGACAAAAGCATACCAAACTTTGGGGGAATGTCAGCCACAACGATGTGCATTACTACACTCTTCATGGGAAACTGTGATAAAGAAACCACCAGATTTTTATCAATCCCAAAAATTTGACTTTTTTAGAGTCAACGGAGTATAGATCCTGGTAGGGATTGGTGATTTCTAGGCCTAGTTCTTCCATAACAACATTTGGCATGACATTGTGTGAGGCCCCTGCGTCCATGAGACATTTATGTAGGATCTTTTCATGGACATTCAAAGATATGTAGAATGGCAAAGAGGTATCATATCCATCCTCGATATGTGGTCCCACAGTAATGGATGGGTTCTCATCCTGCAGGTTGATTACATCAGAAGTTACAACATAAGTGGGTGGCTGCAAAATCTTCATAATGGATTTTTTGAAAGGCTCATTTTTCAACAATTCTGACAGAGGTACAAGGATCTTGATATTTCTGAAATCATTCTCCAGTATTAAATATGCTTGTGGCCTATCAACTTCCTTTACCTCAGGGACAACAATTTTAAATGAAGGAGGTTGGTGAGCTTTAACTAATGCACCCTTGTTTGCATTTGACTTGGGAGGAAATTTTGTCTTACTATTCTGATCAAAGGTGGTGGCTTTGGGAGTGCCTATTCTAGGCCTCAAATCATATTTCTTTGGGGTTGTCCTTGAATAACTCCCTCTTCCCCTATCTCAATATTAAATTGATCTGACAATTGGGCTACCTCATAATCTTGTTGCGTTAAGTGATTGGTATGAAAATATTTTTCATTAAAACATCAACATCATCCACATCCTCATTGTCTCCATCCACCTCCTCAATCTAATTGTTTTGGAAAGGAGGTACTACTCTTTGGTCATCAACATTCCTCCTCTCTCTCTACATTATCTGAGGGGCATCATTCGGCCTTGTAAACTGGTTGGGATTTTTGTTCCTAATCCCTTGAAAATCTATGTTTGGTTGTTTAGATTCCCATTTTAGCTTAGCTATTTTAGATGTCAAGTATTTCAAAGTTTTAGTCATTTCATCAAGTTTGGGATGAGAGGTGGTTGGGTTAAAGGAGGAAGGGGAATCCTCTTTGTGTTTCTTCTTGTCTTTTTCAAATCTAGTCTTCAAGTTCCTATCTGATTCCAAAATGTTGGACTCAACCTCAATGGTTGCTTCTTGCATGGATAGCAAGGTGGTGGATCATCTATCCCTCAACATAACAAAGAATTATGCATAAAATGTATTGGCATAAGTTATCTTGGTAGAGGCTTCAGTTGGTTTTATCTCATTTGGGATTCTACCATACATCTTATTAAATCTCTTGGTGAAGTCCAAAATAGACTCACCATTCTTTATCTTAAGAACCCAAAACTCAGTGATGTAATACATATAATCCCTTCTATCTCCCCATTGTCTTATGAAAGCTTCATCTAATGCCTCAATACCTACAATGGAGGCTGGAGGGAGGCCCAAGAACCATTTTCTTACCTCCCCATTGGGGTTTTGTACAAAAAACCTCATCCACACATCTACATAATCAATGTTAAAGTTGTATGCAAAGTTGTAGAAGGCTACCAGATGTTCCTCAGCTATGACATCCCCTTCCCCATTATATCTTGGAAAATATTACATGTAATCTATGACTGGGAGTGCATGTAATCCTACAGGAAAAACTAGGGGTGCATATCTGGCAGCAATAGTGGCATCCATCATGTTAACAACCATTATTTGGGCAATAGGAATCTGAAGATTGATTGGAGATATAGGGGTGGATGTTGGACTAGATGATGAAGTAGAGGAAGGAATTGAAGGTGTCTGAGGTTCCTTGGAATTGCGATTCTTAGGGATAGCAAATTCAAGCTGCTTGTGATAATGGACAAAAACAGATTCTTTAGGTGCAACTTTACCCTTGAGGGGTGAGGTATATCTCTGAGCTAAGGTGGATTTTCTTATTTTTCTTTCTGGCTTGGAGATTATTGTGTCCTTCTTAGGGTTAAGATGAGCCTTAGTGGATTTGATGATCTCTTGAGTCCTTTTTTGGGATCCAATATTTATTTTGTGAAGTTCACTCAGTGGAGTCGCCAGGTGAAAGATGGAAGTCTGAATGTGTGTGATATTTTTTCACCGTCAAAGGTCAGATATGATCGTTTTCGTTCTCCCATGGAAATATATCACGTTACTCTATTCCTCGACAATGGTGCCAGAAGATGTTGGTCCTAATTTATGCACCTGACTATTAAAGGGCGGAGCTAGGCCACCTCAAGTTTGGAATGATTGGTTTTTTTTATTTAGTTGGTCAGCTAGAGGGTCGGTTTTACCAAGGAAAGAGCATGGTTAGGTTGAAAAAATGTTATAGATGAGGGTTCTCCTTGGCTGGTGGAACACAAATGACAGAAAAGTGAAATAATAGAGGTAAAACAAAGGGAATCAACAAACCAGTCAATGAATAATTTGCTTCCAGAAGTTTAATACTTAAAATATCATTTCAATACATTAAGCATGTATCAAAAACACAATTATTCCCACAGGTTGAAACAAAACAAATCTTCACCAAAGCATTAGTTTTTTTATAAGTTTCACATTAGCAAAGATAAGTTATACAATAGCTGAAGGAAATGAAATGTACTTAGCTCAAATCAAAACTGCATTCAAGATAAGATAAAAAAACACATGAATATTTGAACAAAACACTCTCATCAAGATCATATTCACCAGGTAGAGAGATTTAATCCATGCATAGAACATGTTGAACCAACTGATGTATTGATCTTCTTTTCCCCAAAAACTCAACCCTCGAAACATACAAAAACTACATATTTATCATAGTTGCATTGGCTCTCGTCCATTTGGGACTAAGGCTTAACTCTACACCACCATTTGTAAAAAAAATTATTTACTTAATTGGAAACTGTTAGAGTATAGCAATGTATACTTCACACTTGATTTAATTCAAAAAAGAGTGTTTCTTATCACACATAAAAGACCACTTACTAACCTAATCTAAAAGATTCTTGCAATTAAATAACTAAAACTACCACTAGCATTGAAGATAGACTGATGCGCATGCTGGAGTGAACCGAGGTTTGACAGGAAATGATCAGAAGTGACATAATTTTGTTCTGTATCGAGCATTGTCATACAATGCTCTATTGGAGGCCACTAGGAGAATAACTAGTTGTATTGGTAGCTTCTTCATCTTATCTGCTTGAGGAAGAGGTATGCCTTCTTCCTATTTTTCTCTCTGATGGACTAGTCGTGGTATGCTAAATTTTTATTCATCTGCAATTCTATAATTCTTTTAACCATATTTAGATATGGCACCAATTTTGGTGTTCGGGAGCTTTTGTACTTCAGAAATTCGGAGCTCCGGAGAACTGGGTTTGCTCTGGATCGAAATCTCCTAGAGTAATAATCTCCCAGAGTAATTAATTCATGCTTATTCTAATTAACCTGTGATTAACTTTATCCTTAAAAATTTCAGGACTTTGGGACTCCGACTCTTTGGGGTTTGGGAGCCTCTGAATGTTGTGCTTGGAAACCTCCCAGAGGACAATCTCCCGAATCTAATGTGGTATCCTGATGTCATATCGTTAACATGTCACAAAAAGAAGGGTGAGACATGTCACTTCAAATAGTACAGATGTTAGTCCCAAATGTGCTTAAAATTAGCACCACGTGTCTTAGTTGATGGATGCCACATGTCAGTGCTAGATGAATGTCATGTGGATAAACTGATGGATTCCACACATCTCCGTCTCTTCGGGGTTTAGAGGCTCTTGAATGTCCTGCACACATATCTCCCGGAGGCCCGGACTCGCGAAGTGATGTGTCATTTTTTTGGGTCTCCGGTACTTTACGGCTCCAGTGGTGTAAGCTAGCTTGCGGATGGAAACCTTATGGATGGAATTTCGGGGATTCATATTTTCGAGGCTCGTAAGACTTGAACAATAACGAGTTCAGATGAACGAATGTCAAAGTTACATAGTGAAGTTTATATGTTCAGCGGTTAAACCCCGTGCTATTCTAGAACCCTTAATGGATGAGATTCATTGATTTGATCAGCCTGTTGGATCTTTACCATTGAAAAATTATCCTTTCTGTTTTCACAATCCAGGCCCGAAAATGACTACTTTGAATTGCTATGTTTTGTTCACGGGCATTCCCTATGCATACAAAAAGGCATGGTCAACCTATTGTGATCTCGATCAATGGAAAACATGATGACAAGCATTCTGAACCAAATCACAACATGTAATTATCCTTCCAGAAAACAGAAACAAAATGCGCAAAGCCTCAATCAAGAAAGAAAATGATAGAAACCAATTCATTTAGAGAGGGAAATTGACTCAACCAGCGAGAAAAGGAATAAAGTTGTCATGAAGGTATAGGGAAATGAGACAGGAGGGGCAAGGGTGAAGACTTAGGTCTCAACATATACCATCAAAGGTGACACACTTTACTTAATTAATTTTATTTAAGAAATTGAAGACTTGTTCCAATGAAACTTAAACACTACCTTCCATAATCCATATCTACCATTAAAGGTGATATACTTTACTTATTCAATTTTAAATAAATAATTTAGAGAGTTGTAATCCACCAAAAATTTCCTTCTTTAAGAATCTATTACAAAAATGTTATATCTATATTATCTACAAAGGTGAACCAATTAAGAAGCAATTTAAAAGTGATCATGGAAATCGTAAATTGATTTAGGATGATTGGGAGAAAATTTATAGCATAAAAATGTGACTTACATAAATACCTTTCCTAATCGTGAACTGAAGATAATAATTAAGATAAAATAATATTGGTTCAAATCACTACTTCGTATTAAAGTTTTGTGTAACCATGCATATAACTCATGATATAAAGGTCAATCACCATCGCACTGCAAACTGTCAGTGTTTCATGGAAACCTGCACAAGAGACCTAGCTAAAGCATACAAAAACAAAGCTTATCAAGAAAAGGAAGAGAGATACACAATGAAGAATGAGAATCAATGTATATTATGACCTAATCAATGAGTGAGTGATCTTCACTCATATAGGCAATGACATCCTATAATTGGGAATGCATGCATAATAGTGATGGTCTAAGATTGGAAAGTATAAAATAGAACTAGTTAGTTAACTCCCACTGAACTAGTCTGCCGAAAATAGGAATTTCTCCAACACCCCCCTGAACATCACTATGGAGTAAAAAATGATTCTCGGCTACTAGGTAATTTGAGGTGCTCATGTACAATGCAACTAATGAACACTGAATAAAAACGAGGAAAGATGGAAAACCATGTAGGAACAAAATCCCCCCTCAAAGGACAATGTATCAAAAGAAGAAAAAGTAGTTTCTAGGCAACTGTATTCTTCACTGCAAGACGATCCCGCAAATTCTGAAACTTCTGCTCAGTGAATGTCTTGGTGAATATGTCATCAATCTGTTCATAGGAAGGAAAAAATTGCAAATCAATGATCTTGTCATGTACTAAATCTCTGATAAAATGCATGTGGACCTCAATGTGTTTGGTTCGTTGTCATTGTACTGGATCTCTGCAAAATCTCAGTGTACTCTGATTGTCACACCATATGATAGTCAGACAATGAAACTGGATACCAAGCTCGGTAAGGAAGTGTTGAAGCCAAAGTGTTTGAATGATACAATTGACTACTCCTCTGTACTCGGCCTTTGCGAAAGATAAAGCAATGGTTGATTGATTCTTAATTGACCAACAAATTGGGCCTGACCCCAAACTAAGAGTGTACCCAGATGTGGACTTGCGATCTGTGCTATCACCAACTCAATCTAAATCTGTGAAGCCTATGAGATCTAATGCACAAGCAGCTACATAGTGAATCCCATAACTCATGGTTCCCTGAACATATCTGAGGATGTGCTTGGTAGCCTTCCAGTGAAGATCATGGGGTTCCTGCATGTATCTGGAAACTTCTCCTACCACATATGAGATATCTGGACGGGTGTGGGTGAGATACATAAGACTCGCCACCAACTTTCGATACAAAGTGTCGTCCACTAATGGTGTATCCCCATCATCCTCAAGTCTAATCCCAGATAAGAAGGGTGTAGGTGAAGACTTACAGTATGTCATGTGGAATTTATCCATAAGATCCCTGAATACTTATCCTGAGAAATTTTGATGCCGAAAGCATCCTGACTAATCTCAAGACCAAGAAAGAAGTGTAGTGGACCCATGTCCATCATAGAGAACCTTTCATGTAAAATATCTTTGACCAAAGAAATGGCTGAATCAGAGCTACCAGTGATCAAAATATCATCAACATAGAGTATTAATATCATCACAGAGTTAGTAGTCCTCAACATGTAAACATTGGAATCAGATTTACATCTAACAAAATCATGTGAAAGCAAGTAAGAATCTATCTTTTCATACCATGCTCTAGGTTCTTGCTTGAGGCCATAGAGAGACTTCTTCAGTCTTCATACTAAATATGAGTTTTGAGTGAACCCCTGTGGCTGCTCCATGTAGATCTCCTCTGAAAGGTCACCATGAAGAAAATCATTCTTCACATCCATCTAGTGAACTTCCCATCCTTTGGTTGCTACAATGGCTAGAGCCAAGTGAATGGAGTCCATCTTTGCTACAGGAGAAAAGGTCTCATCATAATCTATCCCATTAATCTGCTAAAATCCTTTTGCAACTAATCTTTCCCTGTACCTGCTCACATGATTATTTGTTTCTCTCTTGGTCCTGTAGACGCATTTGCATCTGAAAAGTTTCCTCCTTGGTGGAAGTGGAACCAAATCCCAAGTCTGATTCTCTAGGAGAGAGTCAGCTCCTCTTGCATGGCTTATTCCCATAGTGGATTGCCAACAACCTCACTGTAGGTATGTGGATCAGAATATTGAACCATATAGCAATGCATGGGCATCATTGGTTCAGAAGCTGAAAGTACATGAGAAGGATCCACATACTGAGATCGAGTCCTCCTAGAATCCAATGGATCCCCTGTAAGGTTTCTTGTTGCCTAAAGTGTGGATTGTGCCCACTTGGGAATTTTCTGAATCTCCAACGTTGTCTCCTCATTTTCTTGTACTACCTACTCATCTGCATGTACATAATCCTCTAAATCTGTCTGAATATGTAGCATCTGAGTGTGTGGAATCATCATCTTTGATTTCTTGAATTGATGGAAGCACAAGAGTCTCTGCATGTTGCACTGGAGGTGCATGCAAAGGACTCTCAAACTTAATAGTGCACTCAATGATGAGCCAGTATGTAGAGGGATCAATTAATCGGTACCCCTTCACATCGTATGGATATACCACAAATATACAAGGTGTGCTCTGTGGATCTAAGGCTTTCCTCTTTTCAGAGGAATATGGGCCCATTCTCTAGATACAAAGATGCGGAAGTGTGACATCTGGTTTGTCACATGTCCAAGCCTCAAAAGGTGTCCTATCCTCAACAGATATGTGAGGTGCTCTGTTATGTATGTAAGCGGCACAGTTTAGTGCCTCTTCCCAAATCTTGGAAGGAAGTGATCTTGCATGCAACATGCAACTGGTCATCTCCTTGAGAGACCCGTTCTTCCTTTCAACAACTCCATTCTGTTGTGGAGTGTATGGAACTATGTGTTGCAACTAGATACTAGCTTCACGACAAAGATTCTGAACATCTTTGTTGATATACTCACCCCCATTGTTTGTATGGAGGATCTTGATTTTCTTCCCATTTTGTGTCTCTACTAGAGCTTTGAAGTCTTTGAGATGCTCAAAAACTTCAGATTTTTGTCTGAGAAAACAAACCCAAGTATAGCGTGAGTAATTA
>JASDQU010738383.1:251399-264653 GCA_032191745.1 Picea mariana | reverse complement strand
TTTCAGATGTCCAAAAGCTCAGCCCTTTGAAGAAGCCAAAAATAACTTATATAATCATAGAAATAAAATACCTCCTAAAAATTAAATAAATAAATAAACAGAGAAGTATTTCAAAACCCTAGATATATAATCTTAGAAATAAAATATCTCCTTAAAATAAAAAAGGTATTACCCGTTCAAAACCCCAAAGATATAATTTAAAAATGGTAGAGAACTAGTATGTCAATTTCAAACTGCCGAGAAATATTAATTTCAAAAGAAATATTATTTCCATTCAAAACTGCAGAGAAATATTATTCCCATTCAAAACATGCATATTTTATATTTAAAAAATTTAAATAATAAATATTAAAAATAATTGATAATTTTAAATTAATATAATTACAAATGAAGATATGTTTTACATATAAATATAATATTTGTAAAATATCCCACATTACACATAAATATGTTTTCCATACTATGGAATTTTAAGTTTTAAAAACACTTGCATATCTTTTTTAAATAATAAATATTAAAAATAATTAACATTTTTAAATTAATATAAATATAAATGAAGATGTGTTTTACATATAAATATAATATTTGTAAAATATCCCACATTACACTTAAATATGCTTTCTAAACTATGCAATTTTATTTTTTAGAAACACTTGCATATGCTTTTCACATAATGTAATTTTATTTCTTAAAATATTTTGTGTAGCATTGAGAATATGCATTTATATTATTAAGGTTAGTTGTTACTAAAAAGGATATGATTCTTGATTTTTAGAAATTAGTTAACATTTAGTCTTTTTTCAAAGTAAATAAGCATGTTAATGACTTAACACTGTTATCTAGTAAAAAGTAGAAGTTTACCTCTACAAACAAGAAATTAATCATCTTAAATGATATGGTTTTTCTTGAATAAGAATGATGAATAATTTTCTTAATTAATAATTATGAGTAAACTTATATTATGGTTGTGCCAATTTTCAATTAGCCACTCAATTATAATAAATTTTATCATCAAAACAAATGAAAAAACTTATTTTAGTAAAAGAAAATGATTTAAATAAAATTGATAATTCATAATTAAAAAAAAAATAAAAATTGTTAATGTTAATATTTAGAAGAGATTTCTGAAAACTGTTTTTATCTTAAAAAATTGTTGAAAAATATTTAAATTCAATTTTATTTTTCAATAAAATTAATTAATTATAAACTTCTAAATTATGTGTACATAACATACTTTTATAGTTGTGAAATATAACTTTTTTCTATAATATAACTTTAAATAACATACTTTTATAGTTGTGAAATATAACTTTTTTCTATAATATAACTTTAAATAAATATATTATTTGTAAAATATCCAACATTACACTTAAATATGTTTTCCATACTATGTAATTTTAATTTTTAAAGACACTTACATATGCTTTTTTAAATAATAAGCATTAAAAATAATTAATAATTTTAAATTAATATAAATATAAATGAAGATATGTTTTACATATAAATATAATATTGGTAAAATATTCCACATTACATTTAAATATGCTTTCCATACGATGTAATTTTATTTTTTAAAAACACTTGTATATGTTGTTTACATTGTGTCATTTTATTTTTTAAAACATTTTGTGTAGCTTTAAGAATATGTGTTTATATTATTAAGGTTGGTTGTTACTAAAAAGAATATGATTTTTTATTTTTATAATTAGTTAATAGTTTGTCTTCCTTTTGTATAAATAAACATGTTAATGACTCAAGACATAGAGTTATTAACAAAAGTAGAAGTCTAACCTTATAAACAAGAGACAATCATCTCACATGATATGGTTTTTCTTGAATAAAGATAATAAATAATTTCCTTAAATAATGATTATGAGTTAACTTATATTATGGTTGTCCCCATTTCCAATTAGCCACTTAATTTTAATAAATTTTATCAAAAAAAAAAATGAAAAAATAAATTATTAAAAAAAATGAAAAAAAAAAAAATTATTAAAAAAAATTTAAATTTAAATAAAAGTGCTAATTAAAAAATAAAAAAGACATATTTCTTAAAAAAACAAAAAAAAACTGTTTTTAATCTTAAAACGTCTTTCAAGAATACTTATATTAAATTTTGTATTTAAATAAAATTAATTCTTTATAAACTTCTTGTTTGTAAACAACATACTTTTAAAAAGTCTTTCAAGAATATTTATATTAAATTTTGTTTTTAAATAAAATTAATTAATTATAAACTTCTCAATTTGTACACAACATACTTTTATAGTTGTGTATTGAGATTACATAACTTTAAATATAACTTTTTTCTATTCAATTCTTTTAAATAATTCATTAAAGATTTGTTGTTTTAATATAAAATTGATTAATCATAAACTAAACTTCTAACTCCTTCACATAAATTTGAAAAGAATAGATTTACTCTCCATAAATTTTAAATGGCATAGATTTAATATTTTACTTGACCAGCTGCAGGGGTTACGTGTAAAGTCAACTTCGAAATGGCATAAATTTGACATTTTACTTGCCGAGCTGCATGGTTTAACTGTAAAGTCTTAATACTTTGCATAGATTAAATGTTCAGACTGGTAAAGAGTCCATTTGGCCACCAACGGGATTATGCAGCAACGGATCACCAAACAACATCTTAACTCAAGAGAACAGTATTGGATGTTGAAAGAAAGAAAAACACACGATGATTAAGTAACAATATAAAACCCATTAACTTTAAAACGCATTAACTTCAGTTCAGGACGAAGTGATTGAACTGAAGTTAATGTAGATAGATATGTTTATAGACACTCATGGAAGCAGCAGCAGGATACAGAGAGAGTAATGTAGGACAATATAGACAAGTTTTGTAACATCCGAAAGCACAAGGACAGTGAAGTAACCATAGAAAACGCAGTCACTGTACTGAAATAAGAATACATAGATATATTTATAGACATGCTTGAAAAAAGTAGCAGGACACATAGAAAAGATGAAGTTTTAGAGGAGGAAAAGGTGGAATGACTTGAAATCAAAACAAGACCAGCTTTGATTACATTGCACCGTTATTTAGTACTAAAAAACCCATAACTCCTACGACAAGTAGTGCGCTCAATATTACAGTTTGCAGGTGGCGGTGCCCGACGCAATCCCGATGCCTCCACCTCCACCTAGTACAGCCGGAAAATGGTCAGGACGAGCCATTTCTTGTCGATCGGCACCGGGAGCAGGGACCTTGAACAACGACTTAGAAGAGAGCTTTGTCTGGACACTTGAGAGCCGAGCATTGCAGAAACCTCCCAGTCTTCTGTTGCCCTCAGGCCGTTGCATTTCCATGCCTGGGAAATCAGAGGACTTAATCAATCCTTCATCAAGTTTCTCTCGGACCTCCTCTAGACACAGACCTTCACATGGACCACTGAAATGACCAGCAATGGAACTTTGAGTAATACCCATATCTCTGGGATTAAAGTTCACCATTTGAGAATTCTGATCCTCTATATCACAGGGAAAACCCGAAATCACACTCATCTTGGCTAGCTGGCTAGCAGGCTGGCTCTCTCTCTTCTCGACCTCAACCTCAACTCAACTCATAATTACCAAGATTTCTCAGTATACCGGCAAACAGACTACTACTCACACTCATAGCTCGATTCTCTTCTGGTATTTATAGAGCCTTCGAACATAACAGAGATGCGAAGTGGCATGAATCTTCTCTCTTTCTTTTGCATCAACCGAACATCCACCGGCACGCGCGTACTAGCTAATCGATCTGTACTTCCATCATAAATTGCTCTCCGACTCCGATCATAAAATCATATAATCCATTGCAATGGAATCGTTTTTGTTTTTCACTCATTTACATTGCTCTAATTTTGAATCGTGCGGTTATGCTCTTTCTGTAACATAAAATTTATGCTACAATATTAGGAATATCTTACCATAACTCATAATATTTACATTGCTCGTAATTTTGAATCGTGTGGTCATGCTCTTTCTGTAATATTTACTGCATAGAGAGATGCTTTCTATTCATCCATAGCATCCACATCATCACCAAAACACATGATTTTCTAGATTTGCTATGATTAATCAATTCGACTGCTCTGACACCACAAGAGTCAATTCGACTGCTCTGACACCACAAGAGTTGCCCTCAAGCTTTGATATGATGTCTTACACTAGCTATTCTATCAGTTATGAAAACTTTTCCAGGCTTCGAAGTTTGGTCTTTACAACGAGTTAGCAAAAGATTCTTTCAGTCAGCAAAATGTTATATGATATGATTATTCATATGAATATATAGTTTTGTAAAATTGTTATGATTATCAATCCGACCTCTCTGACACCACCATACTTGCCCTCACGTTTTGACATGATAATTTATACTAAGTAAGTTGCTCATCTAACACATTTAAAAAAAGGGGGTTTGTTAACTACAGTCAATATTTATAATAACCCATAAGTTAATAATCATCCTCAAACATTATGCCGATTCCTCTGGAAAACTCTTTCCCTGGGCAAACGTTTGCACCCGTCCGAAGATCTTTTAGGGTCCTTCCGCATAGGTCAACATGTATCTGTCAGCCTCCCTCGTGTGCTTACTGTCATCGTTTTTTCTAGCCTCCCTACGTGGAAAAAAGAGGGGTACCCCGCCTCACCTATGTCCTTAATTTGTGGGACATAAGAGAGGCCTACGACTCCTATGCACATGATTTCAACCTATGAATTTCAACACCAATTTATCTAACTGTACAATTGTGAGTCGACTTTCGTGTCATTTCTGTCGGAGAACCTCGTATGGTCTCACTGGACTATCGCTGCATCAAGATATTTTGCAATGTCTTCCTCGTGATATTATAGCCAGCTCGAAGTGCAACTTTCGTGTCATTTCTGTCGGGGAACCTCGGGCGGGATCACTGGGCCATTATTGCACGAAGCTTTTTCTACGAAGTCTTCGTCATGATATTTTAGCGGAATAAGAGTGCGCTTTTCACATCATGGGAGGAGGCTATTTGGTGAGCGTCTTCAGACCAAGAGGCAAATGTTATTCATCCAATTTGATGCTTCTAATGGGAATGTCCATGGGTTCATAGGCATATGGATTCATGAGCCCATTCCATTGTTCCTCTGGGATACGTATGGATACAATGAAACCATCGGAATGTGGCCATGCCCAATGGAATGCGTATCAATCCCATGCAAGTTCTTATTTGAATTTCGCAAAGACGCGTTAGTGACGAGCATTTAAATTTGAATTTCATAAGGAAGCGAATTGAATCGCGTCGCAAGCAAGTGCATTGAATCGGTCATGGCATATTGTGTATCCATCACATATATTAAAATGATCTTGATCGGCCATCGCATAAGCATATTGTGTATCGGCCATCGCATAAGCATATTGTGTATCCATTCACTTGATCTTCAGACACATCTCTCTGTGTATGGATGAACGTGTTCGGCAGAGTAGAGTTGGCTACCCACCGTTTAATGCACCGTAACCTAATTACCACTCTTGAAGGGGTTTAAGTTGGGTGTCCTCGATAGAATTCGTTCAATCTTTTGTTTGTTAAGGCGGTCACACTGAGTCAGTAAATCCCGTCTTCCCGTTATATGATATTTGTAAAAGTAACGTCCCTAAATTGACAAGGATTTACGTCCCAGGTCAAGGAATGTTCTCCCAATCCCTGTTCCAGTAATGTTTATAATAACAAAGTTTTGTCAACACGTCGTCATACAAGATTCCACAGATAGTTTTCCTTTTATTTTTCTTTGTGAAGTTGGTTGAAGGCCTAATTGTTGGAAATTGTAATAATTAGCAATAATTACTTTTATGTAAAAAGTGGTTAATGTCATTTTTCATCTTTTTTTTGTTAATGGAGAGAATCAGCATATATCAACCACTTTTTAAATAAAAGTGATTGTTGCTAATTGATAATGCACATAGCTGAAACAATATTAATACATTAATGTATTAAATACATTAAATACATTAAATTCATTAATGTATTAAATATATTAATGTATTTAATACATTAATGTATTAAATACATTAATAGATTAAATACATTGAATAAATTAAATACATTAATGTATTGATGATGATGATGATGATTAACAACCATTTAGATCTAATTGGTCTATAGGACCTTAAGAGGGTGAGTGATTACTTATGATTTTTTAGAATTTTGTTTCGCTCAAAAAGCATTAATAGAAGCTTTCGAAGATCACCATACTTTTGTTGAGTTAAGAGGTTAGGAAGGTTGGTAGTGTGATCAATATTTTGAAAATGAGATCTAATATGGGTATAGGCTAGACAATTTAAGAGAAAGTGTTTTTCATTTTCAACCTTCTTAGTGTCACAAAGGTCACACACTCTTTCATCTCATGGGGTTTTAGGAATTGACCAACGCCCATTTTCACTATGGAGCTCGTGAGAATTTGTTCTTATCTTAGCAATGCTTATTTTTCTTTACACTTGGCAAAAGAGATAGATAATTTTGATCTTCTAGATTAGGGTTGATTACATCTTTATAATACCTTAATTTTCTTTTTTCCTGCAACTCTTTATCACAACACATTTTTTCCTTAAATTTTGATTTGACTTTTTTTTAATAGTATCTTTATTATGCAAAATGTTTTTTTTCTATGATTCCCCAATAGTTTAACCAAGACTAGGCGTCTTTATACCATCCTCGTTTGAGTCGATGGTGGTTATGACTTGATTTTGAAACAATTTTAGGTAGCCTTTTGTCTTCCATGTTTAACTTGTTCTTATACATTAGGTATCTAGTCATAGCCATGCTCTTAAAATTGGAGAGGATTGTTTCTACGAGGAAGATGGGATAGGGTGTATTTCCTTTAATTTTGATATTATAGGTTATAAAATTCTTTTTTATTTTCTCTATCTTTCTCCAGGATTCACAAGAGATACTACAGCCCTAGAATTCACATCCATAAAGAATAACATGTGTAACAAGAGTCTCAAAGAGGAGTTTTTTCTTATCCCAACTTGGAAGATCAACCGATTTACAATTGTTTTCAAGCCCATAAAAAGCTTTCCATCCCCCAATAATCCTTTTCTCAATGCTATAATTCCAATTGAGCTTGTGGTGAATATCAATTCCAAGATATTTGTATGAAGTCGATTTCTTCAAGTTGTTATTGTCATATACAAAGGTATCATAAGGGATCTTATTGGATTTAATAGCCATGACCTTAGGCTTATCAGTATTAACACTCATACCCATATTGGAGCAAAACTCCTTGAGGATTCTTAGTTGGTTTTCAAGATCATGGGCACTCCTTGCCATAAGAACAATATCACCGACATAAAGAAGAAGATTGATGACTATACCAGTGAGAGTAGGGCTGACACAACCTGTTTTTTCCAAGCATTCTTCTAACTTATCAATGTATATGCCAAAAATGGTGGGGGTCAAGGGACAACCTTGTTTGACTCCAAAGATATATTAAAGCATTAATACATTAATGCATTAATACATTAAAGCATTATTAATAATTAATACATTCATACATTAGTAAAGAATTATTAATACATTAATGTATTAAATATTTTATAAATAAATATATAAATATTGATATTAAAACATTAATATTACATAATTAATACATTGAAAAGTATCAATACATTATTAAAATATTAACAAATACTAAAATACTAACAAATACTAAATACATTATTAAACTATTATTAATACATTTAGTAAAACATTATTAATGTATTAATGTATTAAATATGTTAAATACATTAAATTTATTAGTGTATTAAATGCATTAATGTATTAAATATATTAATGTATTAAATACATTGTTGTATTAATACATTAATGTATTAAATACATTGTCATATAAATACATAAAAACATTATTAATGTATTAATACATTAATATATTTAAATTAGATACATTAATGTAATTAATACATTAATGTAATTAATACATTAATAAATTAAATAAATTAAAAAAATAAAAATTCAATGTAATTAATACATTAATAAATTAAATAAATTAAAAAAATAAAAATTAAATGTACTAATGCATTAATACATTAAAGCATTATTAATACATTAATATATTAATAAATTAATATGTTAAATACATTAATGTATTAAATATTTTATAAATAAATACATAAATATTGATATTAAAACATTAATATTACATAATTAATATATTAAAAAAGTATTAATACATTATTAAAATATTAATATATTAATAATACATTATAATAATTTATTAACTCATTATCATAAATGTATTAATAAAACACTAACAATAATAAAACACTATTATATTAGAGTACTAATACATTAATAAAATATGTATACAATAATAAAGTAATATATTAATCAATAAGGTAATGATACATTAATAAAATAACGATACATCAATACTTTAATAATATATCACCCAATTTAATATATTATAATAATGTATTAACTCATTATTATAATGTTGAAATATTTTATAAATAACATATATATAGATTATTAATCAATGTATTAATAAAACACTAACAAATACATTAAGTAATAAATTATAATAGTATATTAAGTCATTATTATTGTGTTTAAATATATTATAGTTAATATATTTATATATTCTTAATTAATAAATTAATGTATTAATAAAATATTTATACATATGAAATAATACATTAATAAAGTATTGTTAATTAATACATTAATAAACATTAAAACATTAAAAAATATTTAATTTATAATAGTACATTAATATATTAAGTAATAAATTACAAATACATTAATAATACATTATTACATAAATAGAAAACATTAACAATCACCATCACCATGATGACGACGATGGTTCAGAGTGATGGCCTATGCTTCACCATCATGATAGTTAACTCCAATTGATGATGACCATGACAATGACTATACCTCATGTACAATATATATATATATATATATATATATATATATATATTGTTGCATTGTGACAACCATAAATGTTTATGTCAATGGAAAATTATATTGAGAGTTGTTCATCACACTGTGACATTGGACAATGCTCGTGACATTGTGATTTTGGGACATGTTCATCAAAATGCGACGTTCAAAAATGTTTGTGAGATTGTCATGTTGGGACATGCTTGTAAGAAATGTGACGTTGGGAAATTTTCGACATAGTGTGACGTTGGAAAATGATCCTAACACTGTGACGTTGGAAAATATTCATAAGAATGTGACCTTGGGAAATGTTCATCACAATGCAACGCTGGAAAATGTCATCACAATGACACACTCAGAAATCTGTGTCACATGGAAACACTAGGAAATGTTCATCACAATGTAACATTGGCAAATGGTCGTCACATTTCAACATTAGAAAATGTTCATCAAAATGTGGCGTTGGGAAATATTCATCATAATGCGATGTTTATAAACACTCCAGACATTGTAGAATCATATTTTACTGTTGAGACGTCGGGAAATGTTAGTCAAAATGCGACATTGGGAAATGGTCGTCACATTGCGATGTTGGGAAATAATTGTCACAATGTGACGTATGGAAATGTTTATCATAATCCAATGTCTGGAAATAGTTGACACATTGTAGAATCATCTTTTAATTTTGCGATGCTAGGAAAATGGTCGTCAGAATGCGGCGTCAGGAATTTTTTGTCACATTGTGATATTTGAAAATGTTCGTCACATCGCAACATTGGAAAATGTTCATCGAAGTGCAACGTTGGGAAATGTCAGTCACAATGAGATGTATGTAATCATGTTTTTTTTTATAGAGAATGATTTATATTTTTCCTAAGGACATTGAAAACAAAAGGAAAATGTTCGTCACATTATGATGATGGGAAATGTTCGTCACAATTACGATATTGGAAAATGGTCACCACATTGCGACATTGGGAAATGTTCACCACATTGCGACATAGGGAAATGTTCATCATAATGCAATGTTTGGAAACACTTGACACAATGTAGAATCATTGTTTACTTTTGCGACGTTGGGAAAATTGTCGTTCTAATGTGGCATCAAGAAATATTTGTCACACTGTGACGTTCGAAAATGTTCATCACATCGTGAAATTGGGAAATGTTTGTCAGAGTGTGAAGTTTGGAAAGGTTAGTCACAATGAGATGTATGGAATCACGTTTTACTTTTTAGACAATGATTTATATTTTTTCTAAGGACATTGATAACAAAAGGGAAATGTTCGTCACATTGTGACGATGGGAAACATTCGTCACAATGTGACATTGGGAAATGGTCATCACATTGAGACATTGGGAAATGGATATTACATTGCGACATTGGGAAATGTTCGTCAGAATGCGACATAGGGAAATGTTCATCATAATGCAATGTTAGTCACAATGCAATGAAAATATTCATCATAATGCAATGGAAATGTTAGTCACAATGAGATGTATGGAATCATGTTTTACTTTTTAGACAATGATTTATATTTTTCCTCAGGACATTGATAACAAAAGGGAAATGTTCGTCACATTGTTACGATGGGAAATGTTCATCACATTGTGACGATGGGAAATATTCGTCACAATGCGACATTGGCAAATGGTCATCACATTGGGACATTGGGAAATGTTCATCAGAATGCGACGTAGGGAAATGTTCATCATAATGCAATGTTAGTCACAATGCAATGAAAATGTTCATCATAATGCAATGGAAATGTTAGTCACAATGAGATTTATGGAATCATGTTTTACTTTTTAGACAATGATTTATATTTTTCCTAAGGACATTGATAACAAAAGGGAAATGGTTGTCACATTGTGACGATGGAAAATGTTCGTCACAATGCAACATTGGGAAATAGTCAGCACATTGCGACATTGGAAAATGTTCGTCACAATGCGACGTAGGGAAATGTTCATCATAAGGCAATGTTTGGAAACACTTGACATAGTGTAGAATTATATTTTACTTTTCCAACGTTGGGAAAATGGTCATTAGAATGTGGTGTCAAGAAGTTTCTGTCACATTGCGACTTTTGAAAATGTTCATCACATCGCGACATTGGGAAATGTCATCAGAGTGCCACGTTTGGAAATGTTAGTAACAATGAGATGTATAGAATCATGTTTTACTTTTTAGACAATGATTTATATTTTTCCTAAGAACATTGATAGCAAAAGGAAAATTTTCGTCACATTCTGACGATGGGAAACATTCATCACAATGCAACATTGGGAAATGGTCATCACATTGCGACGTTGGGAAATGTTCATCACAATGCGACGTAGGGAAATGTTCATCATAATGCAATGTTAGTCACAATGCAATGAAAATTTTCATCATAATGCAATGGAAATGTTAGTCACAATGAGGTGTATGGAATCATGTTTTACTTTTTTGACAATGCTTTATACTTTTTGTAAGGACATTGATAACAAAAGGGAAATGTCCGTGACTATGGGAAACATTCATCACAATGCGACATGGGAAATGGTCATCACATTGTGACGTAGGAAAATGTTCGTCACAATGCGACGTAGGGAAATGTTCATTATAATGCAATGTTTGGAAACACTTGAAATAGTGTAGAATCATATTTTACTTTTGTGACGATGGGAAAATGGTCGTTAGAATGTGGTGTCAATAATGTTTTGTCATATTGCGACATTCGAAAAAGTTTGTCACATCTTGACATTGGGAAATGTTCGTCACAATGCGACGTTGGGAAATGTTAGTCACAATGAGATGTATGGAATCATCTTTTACTTCGTATAAAATGATTTATACTTTTCCATAAAATGTATGGTAAAAATACAAATTTGTAAAAATAATTTCAAATACGTAATTTCCATATTATAATTTCATACACATATCAAACTTAAAAATTTACATAATATTATTAAAACTATAACCACTAATTAAATAAATATAAAACTTCAAATGACCTTTATACACTATTTCATTATCAATAAATAATTTGATATATCATTAAAAACTTGAAACTTTAAATAATTAAAACTTTAAAAGATGATTGCTCGATTCATAAATCACATCTCTCCATAAAAGTCTACATAATATTATTAAAAGCCTAACTGAGACATAACCGAGAATACATGCTTTACAACTTTATAGAGAAAGTACATGCTTTTCAACCTTATATAAAATAGATGCATAATTAGTTATAATTTATTATTAATAATTTTGAAAAAAAATCTACATAATCTAATAGAAGTGGGCAAATAAAAATTATTTAGGCATTAAAAATTTAACTTGGAATTATAAATCTATCTTATTCTATTTATTTTTTAAATTATTTTGGCTACTTAATAAATTTTAAAATATATTAATACATTACACTATTAATTGAACCAATTTCACTATTAATTTATTAATTGAACCAATTGAACTATTAATACATTACACTATTAATATATATTAATCAATTGAACCAATTTCAAATTTGAAAAAATAAATCTATATAATATAATAGAAGTAGGGAAAATAATTGTATAGACATTATAAACTTGGAATTATAAATCTATCTTAATTTATTTATTTTTTAAAATATTTTGGCTACTTCATAAATTTAAAAATATATTAATACATTACACTATTAATTGAACCAATTTTACTATTAATATATATATATATATATATAATTTTTAACGGAAACGAGTATGGGATTTTATTTATAGTAAGGCAGAGGGGGCTGCCAAACCCGTACATATTCGATCAGAGCTACCGCTCTGTAGTTCATTCTCTAGCCAGATGACTGTGCTAAATACAAACTTTTAAAACTAGTAGAGACATACATTCAAAATTATGGTCTGGGTTTTAGCTAACTGAGAATGGAGCCGCATGCTTAACGCTTTCCTCTTTTGCCAGTGCTCGTGGTCGCTTCAGCAGAGGCTTCAGCGATCTTGCTGAAAGCGTTGGTTAGAGCCTCCACCTTCTGCTCCAAATCGCTGAGTCGTTGCCCTAGATTGCCCATGAGGTTAGCGGAATCCTTCAGACCAACGTGCAGCTCATCCGTGAGCTCGTCTTTGAGGTCCTCCATTTCCATCTTCAGATTGTCCCACTTCATCTGGTTGGTGTAGGCTCGAATGCTCTCCAGCTCGCCCCTGACCCATTCTAATCGCTCCTTAGGCGTGAGGGGGGTTTGGCCTTTCGGGTCCATGTCTGAAAAACGCAGAGCTAAAATGCCTTTGCTTCCTATTACCAGCGAGCTTGGCTTCTTGTTTGAGAAGAGGGGGGTCGGATGCCTTTTTAACCACG
>JASDQU010738383.1:237833-251146 GCA_032191745.1 Picea mariana | reverse complement strand
GACATTGGGAAATGTTCGTCACAATGCGACGTAGGGAAATGTTCATCATAATGCAATGTTAGTCACAATGCAATGAAAATTTTCATCATAATGCAATGGAAATGTTAGTCACAATGAGGTGTATGGAATCATGTTTTACTTTTTTGACAATGCTTTATATTTTTTGTAAGGACATTGATAACAAAAGGGAAATGTTTGTGACGATGGGAAACATTCGTCACAATGCGACATTGGGAAATGGCCATCACATTGCGACATTGGGAAATGTTCGTCACAATGTGACGTAGGGAAATGTTCATTATAATGCAATGTTTGGAAACATTTAAAATAGTGTAGAATCATCTTTTACCTTTGCGACGTTGGGAAAATGGTCGTAAGAATGTGGTGTCAATAATTTTTTGTCACATGTATGGTAAAAATACAAATTAGTAAAAAACAATTTCAAATACATAATTTCCATATTATAATTTCATACACATATCAAACTTAAAAATTTACATAATACTATTAAAACTATAACCACTATTTAAATAAATATAAAACTTCAAATGACCTTTATACACTATTTCATTATCAATATAAATAATTTGATATATCATTAAAAACTTGAAACTTTAAATAATTAAAACTTTAAAAGATGATTGCTAATAAAAACCTAACTGAGACATAACCGGTAATACATGCTTTACAACTTTATAGAGAAAGTACATCCTTTACAACCTTATATAAAATAGATGCATAATTAGTTTTAATTTATTATTAATAATTTTGAAAAAAAAATCTATATAATCTAATAGAAGTGGGGAAATAAAAATTATTTAGGCATTAAAAATTTAACTTGAAATTATAAATCTATTTTATTCTATTTATTTTTAAAATTATTTTGGCTACTTAATAAGTTTAAAAATATATTAATACATTACACTATTAATTGAACCAATTGAACTATTAATATATCAATTGAACTATTAATACATAACACTATTAATATACATTAATCAATTGAACATTTCAAATTTGAAAAAATAAATCTATATAATATAATAGATGTGGGAAAAATAAATGTATAGACATTATAAACTTGGAATTATAAATCTATCTTAATTTATTTATTTTTTAAATTACTTTGGCTACTTCATAAATTTAAAAATATATTAATACATTACACTATTAATTGAACCAATTTCACTATTAATATATTAGTTGAACCAATTGAACTATTAATACATTACACTATTAATATATATTAATCTATTGAACCAATTTCAAATTTGAAAAAATAAATCTATATAATATAATAAAAGTGGGGGAAATAAAAATTACTTAAAAATTATAAATTTATCTTGGAATTATAAATCTATCTTAATCTGTTTACTTTTTAAATTAGTTTGACTACTTAATAAATTTAAAAATATATTTTAGCTACTTAATAAATTTAAAACTAAATATATGATTGTTTGATATGGCATAAACCTAAAATGAAACTTTTAAAATAATTATCGTGATTGAAGAGATTGATAAGGTTTATTAAAAATAAATATATGATTGTTTGACATGACATAAACCTAAAATGAAACTTTTAATTATAATCAATTCAAATATCATTTTGATTATTTGAATTGTAACCTGATTTGTCCTCAAATTTTGATGTGATGGGAATCCGCCCCTCTCAGATAATGCATGGCGGCCTTTGACTACCTGGTGTTAATTTGAAATAATTTCCTAGTTGAAGAGATTTATAGGGTTTGGACTGGGGAGTAGTTATATTGATAGCGTCATCACATTACTTTGTGGGAATGTTTTATTGAAATCTGTATATTAACAGCGCAAGACATTTCATGTTCGCATATCTGTATTTTATACACATTATATTTTTTTTCCGAGTATCAGATTACTTTGTGAGAATTTTTATCACATTACTTTCTGAGAATTTTTTTATTGAAACCTGTGTATTCACAGACCAAAACATTTTATGTATTCATAGTGTATTTGATCAGAGATGCATGCGTGCTAGCTTATATTGGAGAAATCAACACAGCATTCCATGTACATTAAAAGTGGTTGATATTGGAGTAGTAGATGAGTGAGAACATATTCATCTCCATATCCCATTCATATTTGTGAGCACAATCAACCTTCATCTCCAATCTTGAAATCAACCTTCTCTCCATAAGCACGATCACCCTTTGCCTTCACAAGTGCGATTAGTCTTTATTTTCACGAACGTGATTTCCTTTGTCTCCACAATAATGGTTAACCTCTATTAGTATCCATGTTTGTAAGATACAAAATATATATAATATTGATATCAAAAAACCAATTGTGGTCTTAAAATCCAATGCATGAAAACAAACTCTTAGAGTGAATTCTTTAATCCACTGCAATGAAGTTGGAAATGGAAAACAACAAAATCATCGGAAACCACTCATAGAGCCACCAATGAAAAAGTACCAACATGAAAAGAAACGCGGGAACGTTTTAATACACAAGTTTCTAGTAGATTCCATATTCTAGAAATGCAGGAAGGTTTGAATCCTTTCGCTATTCTAGTAAATATTTTGTTGAATAGAGAAGAGGGTGCAGTGCCATAGATGAGGTTGCATAGCCAGTGAAGAGCTTTAAAAGATAGATAAGAGGGCGCATATCCATAGAGGAGGTCGTAGAGCCAATGAAGACATTGAAGAGATAGTTTTTCCCTTATGTTCATTCGCCTGTGCACCGTCACCACAGAATAACTAAACGCATAGTTGATTTGAGCGCATTATGGGTAATAGCAGGTGAATATTAAACGTCTACGACAGTTCAGACATCAGAAACCAAAATGTGCCCTGCCTTAGGAATATGAAGCGGCCTTCCTTAGGTACGCCTGTCTTCCATAAATTTAAACGTGGCGCCTATAATCAGCCGCCTATCTCATATAAAATAAATAATTTTAAAATACAAAATATGGTGGCAATCATATACTGTGACAGTAATTTTTTAATCTTTTTTAGTAAAAGTGAAAAAATAAATATGATGAATGTACGATTTTATAAATGCAAGGGAGTTAGTTCTTGAGATCTTATTCATTGATTTGATGTAAGACAAAGAATATGCTAGCATCTTCACTTTCCAGCCATCCGATTAAAGTTTGTAATTAAAAGCATGATTAAGCCATCAATTCCAATAGGGGGGATGCCTATCGACATAACAAGTGGTGAGATCTTTACGTCTTCGCCTACTTGTCAATCAACCGCCATCAATTCCAATAGGGGGGATGCTTATCGACATAACAAGTGGTGAGATCTTTACGTCTTCGCCTACTTGTCAATCAACCAAAATTTCAGTTAGATAGTCTGAGAGTTTGTAAGTGCAAAGTCCCACATTTACTAAAAAGTAAATGCAGATGATCTCTATCTTCACATAGATGTTGAAGAGAAACAATTGATTTGTAGAGAAGAAGCAGAGAGGTAGCGTCAAAGTTTATTAACATCAAGATTTGTGTATTGAAAAGTTTATGTCTTATTTCTGAGTTTATGTGCTAAGAATAACACTTTTTTATTCCACATTCACAAATCATTTAATTAAGTGTGTGTATTCACAATGCACAACAAACTGAGCAGTCTGTGCATAGCGCAATAGTTTTGAGAACTATGTTTCTTAGCCTGTTTGGTGCCGAGTATTTGAAACTGCATTGCATAGAGTAGACTAAGTGCACCATCAAACATCATAGTCGATCCCAAGATCTGGTATCAGAACAGGTTATATTAGAATAAGTTTGTTAGAGAAGAAACTCTGTTGAAATTAAAATATGGCTTCTACCTCAAACACGCAACCTCCCACTTTTATAGGAAATAATTATGAGATGTTGTCCTTGACCATGAAGGGTTTGTTCTGAGGTCAAGATGTATCGGAAATAGTCGAGAATGGATATTTGGAACCAATATATTAGGCAACATACAATTCCCTCACACAGGATAAGAGAGATGTCTTGAAAGATTAAAGAACGAAGGATGGGAAGGCGTTGTTTTACATACATCAAGCCATGCATAAGAGAATATCTCTAAGAGTTGCATCAAAAAAACATGCAAAGGAAAGATGGGTCATATTAAAAATCTCTTATCAGGGTATGGACAAAGTAAAGACTGCAAAACTGCAGATTCTTAGAAGAGATTTTGAAACTATGTCGATGAAAAATGCAGACAAAGTAGATTCATTCTTCACCCATGCCCGTCTCATGGGGAAACCATAGAAGACAAAAAAAATGTTGATAAGGTACTTAGGAGTCTTCCTCCTAAGTTTGATACCCTTGTTGTGACTCTAGAAGAAGACAAATACTTGAATCAGTTTAGCCTAGATGAACTGCAAGCTTCCCTCATCAACCATGAACACACATTGAATAGGTCAAATATGTCATTAGAGAATGCATTTTCTGTGCAGTCATCTATAAGCCATGGAAGACGAAGGGGGAGAGATAACTCAGAAATGGATGCAGTAGAAATACTGGAAATACTGGTGGAAGAGGTCAAAACCTAGGTACCAATGATTCAAGTTGTCAAAGAACTGACAAATCAAAGATTCAATGCCATTACTATAAAAGGTATGGACATTATGCATATGAGTGCAGAAAGAGATAGTATAATCAAAACAAGCAAAGTTAAGATCAGTCACACAGTGCAAATAACCAAACTTGCCGTATGTTTATGGCATGTGTTGTAGTTGTGTCTAGCACAAGATAAATGACTAATATAGTGTCACCAATTGAATGCAATGTTTCTCAAGAAATTCCATGTGACATATGGTACTTAAATTCAGGCTGCAGTAACCACATGACAAGAAACATACAACTATTTTCTAGTTTGGATGAGTCGGTCCAAACCAAGTTTACACTTGGAACAAATATCCAAGTCACTGTCTTAGGCAAAGGAAGTATAAACATTTTAACCAGGCAAGGAGAGAATAAATTTATGTCTAATGTATATTATGTTTCTAGTCTCAAGCATAATCTGATGAGTACAGGGAAATTGTTACAAAAAAGATACAAAATCTACATCGAAGATAATCACTGTGTGATCATGGATAAATTCCCAAGCAATCTTCTTATTGCAAAAATCTATATGACAAGTAAGAGGATGTTCCCATTGATATTAAATCCAGTCAAGAAGAAAAATGCAAATTGTTGATAAAAAAAAAAGTGTCCAGTCCAACACTACATTTACAGTAGAAAGTGTGTGCAGTACTAATAAAGAAAATAATGCACACAGTATCAAGAAAGGAGAGAATGGCGCATAGATAAAGGCATCATTCCAATCTAAAATACATGATGATTCTTGGTTATGGAATTTTAGATTTGGACATTTGAACTTTGGATGTCTGAAGTTTCTACACACCAAGGATATGGTAAAAGGATTACCATTGATTGAAAAACCAGTAAGCATATGTGAAGGCTGCATATTTTTCAAGCAACAGAAAGAATCATTTCGAGTTGGCAAGTCTTACAAAGCAAAATCTCCACTGAAAATTGTACATTCAGAAATTTGTGGACCAATGCAAACTCTGTCAATAGGAGGAAATAATTTTTTTCTAACATTCATTGATGATTTCTCAAGAAAGACATAGATTTTCTTCCTAAAGCATAAATATGATGCATTGGGTTGTTTTCAACAGTTTAAATCAATTGTGGAGAAACATAGTGGTTTTTACATCAAGTTTCTAAGAACAGATAGAGGAGGAGAATACATTTCAAGAGAATTTCAGAACTTTTGTAAAGTTCATGGAATCTACAGGTGATTTACCGTATGATACACACCACAAAAAAATGGTGTCGTAGAAAGAAAGAACATAACCATCATGGAAATGACACGCAATATATGTGTATTGGGCTTAGGAAGTAGAAATTGTAGTATACATGTTGAACATATGTCCAACAAAGAGTGTGAAGAATAGAGTTCCTCAAGAATCCTAGATAGGTTCAAAGAATAATGTGGTGCACTTAAATATTTTTGGTTGTGTCGCATACACACATTTTCCAGATGAACAGAGAAGGACGCTGGACCATAAAGGACATAAATGTATATTTTTGGGTATTCTAAAGATACAAAAGGATACAAGTTGTATGACCTTGTTGCAAGAAAATTCATAATCAGTTGTGATGTTCAGTTCGTGGAGAATGAAGCATGAGATGGAACCATAGAAAAAATAGTAACAATTATTGACACAATGGAGCATGATGATATAGATGATGAAGTGGTTCAAACATCATGCAAGGTCAGTGCGCAGTCCCTTCTACATATGGCACTGTGATGCAAATTATCATGCAAAATAATGTAGTAAGAACAATAGGTGTGCATTCTACAACTAGAGAACAACAAACACCAACAAGAAGTCCAAGAAGTTCTACATCTCCAGATCCCACTTTAGCAAGTTTGTTACCAAGAAAAACAAGAAGTCTGTGCGATATCTATAATGAAGAGGAAACAAATTCATTTTCAATTTTTTTTGTTTTTTCACAAATAGATGATCCATTAAATTTTGAAGAAGCTATCAAAGAGGATGTATGGGCACAAGCCATGGATGAAGAAATCAGATGCATAGAGAACAATCAAACTTGGAATTCGGTTCTGTACCTGAAGACAAGGATGTTATAAGTGTCAAGTGGATTTATAAAACCAAGAAAGATGTAGAAGGAAATGTACATAAGTACAAGGCAAGGTTAGTTGTATGAGGCTTTACACAACAACCTAGAATTGATTACAATGGAACATTTTCACCAGTGATATGCATGGACACAGTCAGAATAGTGTTAGCTATTTCTACACAGTACAAATGGTCAGTTTATCAGATGGATGTAATGTTAGCATTATTGAATGGAAACTAAGAAGAAGAAGTATATGTGGAATGACGGCAAGGTTATGAGGTTCCAGGACAAGAAGACAAAGTATATAGTTTGAAGAAATCACTGTATGATTTAAAACAAGCTCCGAGAGCTTGGTACAATTCCATAGATTCCTATCTCACATAGAATGGATTTCAGAGAAGTGAAAATGAGCCAACATTGTACATAAAATCAAATCAGCAAGGTAATGTGTTAACTGTTTGTTTATATGTGGATGATTTGATATTCACAAGTAATTTTGGCATAGAATAATTCAATACAGTCATGAAGGATGAATTTGAAATGACTGATTTGGGGCTTATGAGATATTTTCTGGGAACAGAAGTGCACCAGTTCAAAACTGACATATTTATCTCACAGTCTAAGTATCTGCATGAAATATTGAAAAGATTCAATATGGTGACTTCAAAAGAAGCACCAACACCTATCATAACAAGATTTAAGTTAATCAAGGAAGATAAAGGGTCCAAGGTGGATTAGACGCTATTTAAAAGACTGGTAGGCATTCTTATGTATTTAACAATGACAAGACCTGACATTGTGTATGGAGTGAGCCTAATTTCAAGGTTCATGGAAAATCCAAAAGAATCACATTGGAAGGAAGCAGAGAGAATCCTGAGATATGTGAATGGAACAAAAGATTTTGGCATTAAATACTCCACTTCAAAAGATTTTAGACTCACTTGATACACTCACAGTGATTGTGGAGGCAACATAAATGACAGAAAAAACACCTATGGGAACACATTTTATTTTGGAGTATGTATGATATCATGGGAATCAAGGAATCAACCCATAGCGACACTTTCTTCAGCAAAAGAAGAGTACGTCGTAGCTACAAGCACATCTTGTCAAGAATTATGGATGAGAAATATGTTAAAATATTGTTGTAGGAACAATAGGAACCAACAAAAGTATTCTGTAACAACAATTCAACCATCATCTTATGAAAGAATCATGTTTTTAACAAGAAAATAAAGAACATTGGTACAAGGTATCATTTCATCAGATAATTTGTGAATAATAAAGAGATCTATTTAAAATTTTGTAGGTGAAAAGAATAGGTCACAAACTTTTTTACAAAGGCTCTGACAAGATATGCCTTTCAACATCTACACAGTAGTCTGGGAGTCCGTGCACTGACTAATGAGTGACAGTAAAATGAAAACTCAAATTTTTTATGTAATTTTCTTTTGTAATGCCACCTACTTATAATTAAAGGGGAGTGTTGGAAATTGTAGTTACAAGTCGGTGAGATATTTACATCTTCGTCGATCTATCTATTAATCAACGTTTCAGTTAGCCGAAATGTCATTCAGACAGTCTGACAGTCTGTAAGTGAAAAGTCACACATTTACTCAAAATTCATTCGAGAAGCAGGAAGCTATAAATGGAGCCGATATCTATCTTCTCGGGTTTAATCAAGTGGTTGAAGAATCATTCAAATTAATGACAATGTTTAATGTTGATTCAATTGTATCTTTTGTAGGAAGTCTCATTCGGAGTCCATATAACTCCGAGTCTCTTAGTGAGTAAAGAGATGCACATAGATGTTGAAGAGAAGTAGTTGATTCATAGAGAAGAAGAAGAGAATTAGAGAGAAACAACATTAACTAAAGATTTGATAGAAGAATTCATTGGAGCCAAAGGTCATCTCTATCATTGTAGTTTGTATTCATGCACAACACCAAAGTTTATTAACATCAAGTTTTTTTATTGAAAAATTTATGTCTTATTTCTGAGTTTATGTGCTAATCATAACATTGTATTATTCTTCATTCATAAATCATTTCATTAAGTGTGTATATTCACAATGTGCAATAAACTGAGCAGTATGTGCACTGTGTAGTAGTTTTGAGAAATTTGTTGCTTATCTTGTTTGGTGTGTAGTATTTGAACCTGCGTTGCACAATGTAGACTGTGCACACAATCGACCATTGTAGTCGATCCCAAGAGTAACTATATCTATAATCAATTCTTTAACCAGGGTTTTACGCTATACAACTTACAGTTTAAGATTTCAGTTGGCTAACAAGCGTATTATTATGTCTGAAGCTTCATAAAGGTTTTTATGTAATTTGATTGATAACCTCTTAAAGAAATGCAGTATTGTCTTAAAGTCTTCCTTAATTAATCAATGATTGTATGTTACAATTTATTTAACATTGGTGTAGTGTCTGTATTCAAGCATTCAAATAATGCGCCTCCTACCACTAGTAGTTGCCTGGATAATATATTGAGTTACTTGGTTTACCAAATGGCATCAATTTTTACTTATTTATTTTCTATTTCATCTTTCTCTGTTTATTATAATTTCTAATAATTAACTGAATAACAAAAATTAATGATGGGTCCCTTTGTTTTTGTTTGCCAAGGAACCCATCAGTCATTACAAGCCACTCTCCTCTATCCTTCTTCTAATAATTTCACCTAGATTTATCTCCCCTACCAGGGTTGATGTTGTACCAATAGTTAGAAAGGTAAATATGTACATTATGTTTTTCTTAAAGTTACAATAGATTCTTCTGTCATTTCCCTTATATAAAGATATGTTTTATTTAAAAAAAGAATAATTCTTCCTAGTTGTGTTCAACCTACAGGAAGATGAGTATAGAGTAAATTGACTTCAGATAAGTTATTTCAATCCCTTTTCTTTAACCATTTACTTCAATTTTTCTAGAGGCGGTATTTACCTATAACAAGCTTCTTGTTTATGTCTTGCAGATTGAAGGATATCCCCATTACACATTTGAGATTTTACACACATAAGGTACTTGGATTCCTCATTGGTTTAGGATTTTTACTTCCTCAACTCGTATTTGAAATTATACTTTCAAAAGAACTCTGAGTACAAGAATATTTATCTTGTATCTACACAGTCACCTTTTTGCTATCAATGATTGGGATTTATAACAAGTGGAGAATCCATATATTTATATAAAAATGTATTTTTAAAGCAACATTTAGTTCAGAGTTATCAATTTGGGTTTAGAATATTTTCCACATTTATGGATGAAATTTAGTAGATGTTGTCTATTGAATATATATATATATATATATGAAGTGTTTTTCATCTAAAATTGTTTTCTCCTAAATCTAGAATTTAGGTCCCCACACCCCACAAAATATTACAACAATAGGATATATTCAATTTCAATTCTATATTATTACGAATCTGTTGATCTGTAGGCTATACATGATTCCCCTATGAGAAACAACTATCGAGAAAAAAAATCATTATGCTAAAAAATTGTTATAGAATAAGAAAATAATTACTGATAATTCTCCATGGCATACATAATTTTAATTCTATTATTTTTGTAATTTATCGGCGAGGTAATAAATACAAAATGGATAAATAATCGGGAATATACATATATGTACCAAAATATACCGAAAGAAAATAAAACAACCACCTTCCACCCAAACGTAGATGCACAACAACCAAGTCTACTTGTTCTGATCACCCCCTATATTGACCCTGAATCCATAAGAGAAAAGATAGATTCACTCCTTA
Source organism: Picea mariana (assembly GCA_032191745.1). Taxonomy (NCBI): domain Eukaryota; kingdom Viridiplantae; phylum Streptophyta; class Pinopsida; order Pinales; family Pinaceae; genus Picea; species Picea mariana. The sequence continues at coordinate 240,755 of JASDQU010738383.1, read as the reverse complement.
GCCAATGTACCCCTGCACAGTTCAGGAAAATCATTTTCCTAACACAGAGGTACTCCCAGAACATAAAGGCACTCCTACAAAAAATATTTGTTTCAACAACATACTAAGTAGCGTTGTGCCTATCACATATGTTGTATTTATCCTTATTGTGCCTAGGAATTTTCCATTAAACTCATTTCCCTCCTTGAAAATTCACAGCATTAGAAATCCCTGATTTTTAGGGACTACAAGTGACAAAAATCCACTTCTAACACTTGCTAAAATTAGTTGTGAGTTAACTCACACTTGTTCCTCACTCATGGAGTCATAGTCATCTATTTGTAACCTAGTTGATCCATTTGTTTCCTATATTAAAAAATATTTTCTCTTATATATTTCCATCAAATATGACAGTTGGAAAGTCAAACTCTTGCTCAACAACAAAAAAATATAGTTTTTAAATGTCTTAATAACACTTAGTACAAATTTCCATAAAATGTAAATTATTCAAAAATAAAATGTTAAATTATTGACAATATTACATCCTCTCCCCCTTAAGTATGTTGAAATGGACAGTTGACATTGAGAGGGGGGGGTGAATCAGTGTCAAAAAACTTTGGATAATTTTCCACTACTCATAAATTAAAGGAACAACATATATTTATTTCATTCTCTCAACCTATATATAAAAGAATAAATATTTTATTTATTTATTTAACTTGAATGAATATATAAAATAAATCTTTGAATATATTCAACTTCAATCAAATATGAGAGACCCAACTCTCTGTTACAAGACTCAACTTGTAGTTCTGAGATCCAACTGAGAAATGAGGAATCCAATCCTCATGACAAGTCCGAGCTTGTTGATCTCAGATCCAACTGAGATGTGAGGAATCCAATCATCATACAAGACTCAACTTGTAAATAGGCACCAACCTAATAGAATGAACCTTCATTCAATCCATTATATAAATATATATAATTCAACAATTTCAACTACACTTTTTCTCACCGTTCTTTCTTGTTTATATAGTCTTCCAATTGGTGTGAATTTGAATCATTATGTATTTGGATTTTTGAAACATTGTACCTTTTCATTTAAATGATAATATTAAACTTTAAATAATATCATTTTTCCCTTTTATCCTTTATTCATAATTCTCATGACTTCACTCTCTTAATCATGACTGTGTGTCGGTTCTTTTGTCTTTATGAATTGATCACAGACATGGATCGACTCATCATATCATTCTCGTGTTTCTGTTATGTCCTCAATTCGTCAACATATCATATTCGATCTTTTCACCTATTCTTTGTATTATTATGGTGTTAATCATTTGTCGAATTACAGAGATGGAATATGTATGTCTGTTGAATTACAGAGATGAACTATGTTTGAGGTGCTTCCATCAAACCATTTTCATATAAACATAGGCATAGAACCATGGGCTTATTAATTTAACCACTGCCTATTCTTTCACCCTTATTTCTTTATTCCATACGACCACAGGTGGTAACCAGGCGCTAGGCAAAGAGAGTGCTTGATCACTTATCAAAATCAACAATCATAGTTTAATCACACGATGAGATAGATGACTGTCGTTACTTCGGGACTTAATCCTTCGCGACTTCGAGCCTCTGTAATCTTTCAAATATTCCAAAGAATATTTCACCGAAGTGCGTATACGGATTTCATTTAGTAGATCAGATGTTCCATATTTAATCTTCCATGAACGGACGATCCTTACTTACCAATAGGTTTCAATCGCAAATGACGATTATGATTTAATCAGGAGTTGAGATGAATAGTTCTCGTTCACTTCGAAACTTAGACATTCAACAATTCTTGATCTTTGCAATCATTAACACTCCCGAATCAAAGATGTGTGTCCATAATCTTCAATGGTTGAGAATTCTCCCAAAGTAGATCAATGTTTAGCGTCACTTCATGGTTTACGCTTATTCTATCCTTCCACTGTACTTGATCAACGATTGAAAACGCTCCTGAATTAGATCAATGGTTAGCGTTAACTTCATCCTTCAGCGCTTCAGGAAGTTACTGGTGTTAGAAATTGGTTTCCCCCAATGTACATACTCCTGAATTGACATAAATTGTTGACATCACTGTTGACTTGACACTAGCTGAGTGGCTGCCTTGTGTCACTTAGATTCATGACTTACACATACCGGAAATGCCAAATTCATCTTTACACTTCTCATTATATGATTGTGCTATGTGTCCTTGTTGACATGGATCTCCTCATGTGTCACATGTTCTTATCTTGGATCTAACATTTGTCCTAACTCCCGAAATGTATCTCAGATCAATGGCTGAGAGTGACTTCATTCCTCGACGCTTCGGGTGAATTTACATGTTCTCAACCCATTTTCGCCAAAGTGGTCAGCACCTAAGTTTGACCACTGCTACCTTGGAACACTATGAATAGATCAATGGTCAAGGTGATCCATATGGATATTGGTGGACACCCACCTTTTCCAACTGGCTCAAAATAATTTTCTAAAAATTTTGGCAATTTACTATTTTTAGCAGTTTTAACTTTCAGGGTCGTTTTGAGGGAGTAAATGAAGGTTTTTCAAGATAGAGCTCCTCAATTATAGTTGAAGTCATGATTGAGACCCCAAAATGAATATCCTCGATGATACCTTTCCAATGGGCTATCACATGCCTAAAACGGAGTTTGTATGCAAAAGCTATGACCCCGAGAAGTTGATATAGTAACTTACCCAAACAAGGCCCACATGAATTTTGGCGCTTCATATCCTAGGGTTAGGTTTTTTGATGTCTATGGTTTTTGGCATTCTTTATTATTGTAAAAATTCCTTCAAAGCCTCATTGTAACCTTCTTCTTGAAAATGCACACTACCATCACATCTCTTCTCAGAAATAAGCTGCCACCATTCCAACAAGCTTGTTTTCAC